>JAMJFZ010003384.1:6570000-6777500 GCA_026225945.1 Cricetomys ansorgei
GAAAAACCTCAACCAGTTCTGGAACACAGCTTCTGTGTGCTGACCCTAAGGAAACACTTTCCAGATTTTAAGATAGAGTCTGGTTTGCTGGAAAAATAACTGGTTACTTTGTCTGCAGTAAGCATCCCTTCATGGGATGGGAGTTCTCATCACTAAAGCAGACATGCCTTATCAGGACCTCTTATAGACAGGTTTACAGAGTAAAAAAAAAATGATCAGTTTAACTCAATGACTTTTTTGGCTCCAAGCTGCAGCTTCCACAACAGCAGGGGTCCTGGTCCAGGCTGGTAGGAAGAATCTCTCCTTGAAACATTCAGGTGGTTTGATGTTTTATCTCACCACCTCTATGGGGAAACATACACCCTTCTTCATAGACCTCAAACACAAGACCCACTCAGGCCTCATACACACAAAAAGCTGTAAACAAACTCAATTTATACAATAGCAGTCCACTCTGGTTTCTGTTTCCTGTGCCCTGGCTGCTGCAGAAGGGAGAATCAGCTCCACGATCAGGAAAAGCCATGGAAAGCTTGCTTCTTTCCTGCTCCCAGCAGAATTCTTTATCTCTAAGGGTCTCCACTCTGTGGCTCTCACCTAGGAGCTTTTTTCCCTCATTTGTTAATCTCACAGCCTTTTCTCTTCATAGAGGCTTATTTCCTTTCTCTCCTCTTCCTTCAGGAGCCCTCAATTAACATCTTAATCTCTTTCCTCTGGTAGCTTCTCTGAGCGTACTTTGCCAGACTCTGTGTAGAGTTTGTTTCTCCCTTGTCTCCAAGTTGGATTATCTGGCATGATGTCCTGCCCTATGTTGGTGTGCCATTTGTAGTAGTACTCTTACAGGGCGGCTCATCAAGGAGACATGGAGGCATTTTCATAGTTGCAAGCCCTGGCAGACATCAGCAGAGGGAACCACCATCCTGGCCAGAACCAGGAATCTTGAGCCTCTCAGCTCAGGTGTTTTTATTCTTTCAGAACTCCTCAGGTACTCAACTGATAGCACATGCAGATCATTAGCAATTAACATCCCCCCTCAGAAACCCAACACCTGCAAACACCGAACACCAAGACCCAGGCTAGCCCTTCACCCAACAATGCACAAAACAATTTCAAATATAACTAAAAATATACTTCCACAACATTGTTCAGACCATCTTTGGAAGCACAGTTAAAAATCAGGCTCAAGCAAGCTCCAGAAAATTCCACAAGGGCCCTGTCTACAGCCTGTAGGAGACATTCTCAGGGAAGCCAGAGCCACTCTGGCCCTCTCTCAGAATTCTTACCCTTTATGTACATGGATACAGAAGGTGACTTTGGCTGAGATAGCTGAAGTGATCTCCTAGTGTCTGTTTTAGTGGCGACCTCTGCAGCTGTGGTTAAAGCCCTGGTACCTTCAAGTGGCCTCTGGTGCTATATATGCTGAATAGCAGAAGGCCTGGGGGCAAAGTCCATTGCTGGAACTGACCACATTCATGTATTTCTCTATGTTAAACATGGACAGTGTACATGTACAGGGAGGGCTAGAGAGAGAAGAGCCTTCCCTCACCCAGCCTGTTCCTTTGCCCACATCATCAGAAGAGCAACAGGACTATCAACACAGTGGCCATTAGAGATAGTCCAAAAGCCTTCTCTAAGGCACCTGGAAGGGTCCTCTGTGTCCATCCTGGCTCACCAAGTGTCATGATCTCTGATTTGTACTAGCCCAAGTTTAATTAAGGTTTGGGTCTTTAGTTTTTGTATTAAATTAGTATCATCCACTGAAGGGGCGGGTGTAAGCATCCATGAGGTAGTGAGCAGTGGCAGTCTGCTGTGCCTGTGGCTCCTTTCCACACTTGGACTTCAGAGTTCTGGGACACAGACACTGCACTTGGCCCACAACCTCTCCTTACTGCCTTCTGCCCATGAAGTACCCTGTCTGCTGTTAGACCCCAAGGAGAACATGCTTGGCTCAACACAGCTCATACAGGCAAGAAGAAAGTGTCTGCAAGGTTCCAGAAAATAACATTAGTTAATAAAATTTACTACCAACAGAAGAATGGTGCAGAACCAATAGTGTTCATTTCTGATAAGCTTATTAGTGGTTTCATTAATCCTTCCTTCCTTCCTCCCTCTCTTCCTCTCTTCCTCCTTCCCTCCCTCTTACCCTCCTTCCTTCCTTTCTTCCTTTCTTCCTTCCTTCCTTCCTTCCTTCCTTCCTTCCTTCCTTCCTTCCTTCCTTCCTTCTTCCCTCTCTTCCTCCCTCCCTCATTCTTTCTTTCCTTCCTTCCTTCCTTCCTTCCTTCCTTCCTTCCTTCCTTCCTTCCTTCCTTTCTTCCTTCCTTCCTTCCTTCCTTCCTTCCTTCCTTCCTTCCTTCCTTCTCTCCTTCCTTTCTAATTGGTACAGAACTTGCTGTGCAATCAGACTGACCTTGAACTCAAGCCCCCCTTGCCTCAGCCTCCTGAATGCTGGGATTCTTTCTTATTTCTTCTCTTGTTTATTTCTTCTTTTGGTGTCTCTAGTTTTACATGGGGAAGAGATTCAGAGCATTAGAAGAAGGACACTGGGTATGCAGGCCTGTCCTGTCTCAAGATGTCCACTCTGGATGTGGAATCTTCCATTCAGTGAAGCTCTCATCTGATCCAAGCCAGTATTTCCTGAGTTGGCCTGTTGCTCTGGCCCTGTAATGGCTCCCTATCTACGGGGTATTGCACCTTCCCTGGCAGAGCCCTTTGTTGAGCACCTCTAGTATTAGAAATAAGGAGAGACTAGAAGCCTGAAGAAGATAGGAGGGATGGCACAGACAGTGACCTCAGGGGTGTGGCTGAATGCCCAGGACAGCTCCTTGGATGGAGACCCCACTTTCTGTGGAGGGGAGTCTTGCTTCTGTGCTTCTACTCTGCGCACCGCCGAGGCCTCCCTTTTATTAGCAGATGGGGTTGTTTGCAGCTCACACCACTTGCATGACCTTCCTCTATGCTGTATACTCAGGCACTCCTTTGGGAGTTTCTAGCTTCCCCAGAACTAGCATGGTGCCCTGCAACGGGCGTGAATAAGGCACCCTAAGGTAGAACACTTCTCTCTCCATAGGAACGCAATATGGAAGGTTTCTCAATCTGAAATGACACTAACATTTTTAACGTTTACATCAAACTCTCAACTGAAATCTGTGGCTCTCTCAAGTCCCTGCTAGAATGTAATTTTCTAAAATCATCAGGTGTAGGAGTCACAACTGACAGGCTGGGGCCATGCTAGGTGTGTGTGTGTGCTGGAGATAAGGACTTATGGGGTGTCAGGCAAAATTGGGGCAGCCACTGTACAGGATGGTGGGCCCTTGGAGAGGTGTCAGGGCAAGGAGGTCTCCTACAGGAGGGAGAAGCCCACTGCTACTCTTGATGGGAGATCCTCTCGGAACCGATGACCCTCTCCCTTTTGGGAAAGGGGAAGGTATATTAAGACCTAACATTCTAATTTGAGTGTACCCAAGCGTTCCTGCAGCCAGCCAGTGGAGAAGGCTCTGGGGAGAAGATACCCCGATGGTTCCCATGATGGAGAAGCCAGGAAGGAGGGCAAAAGGATTCGACCTGGTAAAGGACAGAGTAGCGTGTATGGATGCTATCCAGGGGCACTGTACTGTCAGGAGCAACATAAAAGTTCAAGAGAGTTCTGATGCACTGTAGAGAACCAGGGAAGGGAGGGCATTCATATCTGGACATCCAAAGATACAAGACACAAGAAGATCCTCCTTGGCGTCGCTGTCCGTCTTAGGAGTGACGGTCTCAAACAGCTGCGACAGAATGGAAGTGCCTACCTGGAGGTTCCGGTCAGAGAGGGTACTGTCCTGAAGCAGGTGAAACCTCTGTGACTTCCGGAACATGAAGGAAGAATGAGGGATCCTTCCCCTCAGACTGGGGAAGAAGGGGTCCTTCCCAGGACAGCCGAGAGCCGTGTGCAGATGTGGACTTGACGGTCGCAGGAAGGGTCAGGTTTGGAAATTCCAGGTATTTTCCTCAACCAAGCGGCCAGTCACCAGACTTCCCTACAGATTTGTGTGAGACACAACGGAGGATGAAACTACCTCTCTGTTCTGTGACCTCCTGAGCTGACCCAGGTCCTCCCCAAGCCCGAGTGCCTGGATAAGGCCTTGCCTGGAGTCCTCTTAGATTCCAGATGTGGCATCTGAGTTGGGTCTCTGGGGACTCTGGAAGAGAAAGGTCATTTGAAGACCTGTGCACATTCGGTGGTCAGCTTGGCCCAGGCAGGGGCACAGCTAAGCCTGACTTTAAGCCTTCTGAGCTTTACTTTACGTTCAGATCAGATTTGTTTTGTTTCCATGCTGCTTTAGCTCAACTATCATATAGATCTTAACTTGGGAGTGATTCGCAGGTGTTACTTCTCTGGTGCACGCTTTGACATTCCAACCTGTAAATGTAGTGACAGGATCAGTGTAAAGATGTCTACATCATACTGCTTTGTCAGTTTGGGTATCCCCTTAAGAATTTCACTTGAATCACAGAGACACTTCTTGATGAGAATGTACAGGTGTGATTAAAAATGTACTTCACAAGTTTATCAATTAGACGGAGCTCTGTTTAACATGTGCAAACATTTCTATGGAGACTTCTTTGAGAAAAAAAATAAATGCTATTCCATAAGCTACTGGCTGGGTTTTTCTCTCTTCCCAGTCTTTCATCTGCTGACCCTAAAGCCCACTTTAGCTATTACTTTTGGATTTATGGGATGGCGACCCTCTTAATGAGACTGAAATGAGCAGCTCTGAAGTGCCCTTCCCAGCTTCATCTTGAGTCCACATGGTTTGCCGAGGCAGGTACAGCCCCAGTGGGGATCCATTCTGTCACAGCTGCGGCTGCCTCCTGATTGCCCGTGACATGTGCTGCCTTTTGATCTTGCCTGTGTTCTCCTAATCATTTAATCATCGACAACGCGGAAACATGTTTGACTGCATACCACGCATAAAGACCCAGCTTGGCTCTTCTCCTGAGGCTGGAGTTTGGGCTGCATGTTCTGTGCAGCAGCAGCGTGAGGAGAAACATGTTAGTTTCCTGCACTCTTTGACAGAGGGACTTGGAGATGAGGCTGGGGATAGGGAAAGCCCACCAGCTTTCTCTGCTCTGGAGTTGTGAGTAACCCAGTGGATGCTGACTGACAGCTTCCTCTGGATGAGGGAAGGCAAGCAGCAGGAGCTGCTAGGCAAAAATGGGGATTGATTATGATGCTTTACATGCCTGTTCTTTTCTACTTAGGAATATTTACACTTTTTAAAATTTAGTTATGTTTGTGTGTCTGTTAACTTCCCTTCCCTGCAACTGGGCTACCCCTTCACAAATATCCTCTCCTGGGCTCTCTTCATGGTGCCAAGCCTCAGCTTCTCTGTATGACACCTTCTTGCCTTCAAAACTAGTACCACATGGGTGGCTCTTAAGTACCAAGTTCAGCTGCCAACATGAGAAACAACCTCGGCCAATTCTGGAAGACAGTTTCTGGGTGCTGACCCTGAGAAACTAGGGCCTTCAGTTGAATTTCGTTCATCACCTGTGCTGAATCCAGTGAATTAGTGAATGAATGAATGAATGAGAGTGAATTAATAAATGAATAAATAAGTGGATGAATGAACAGTTTTACCAGTGAATGACAGAGTGCATCTGTCTTTGGGGACTTAGCTAATAGCATGTGTGCACACAGAGGCCTGCTCTTGAAAAACTCAGAAGCAAAACACATCCCTCCTTTGTGTACATGTGTGTGCTTGTATAGTATGTGTGCACGTATGCATATAATATACGCATGTGTGTACGTGTGTGTGTGAGTATGTGTGTGCATGCACGCATGCACATGAGAGCTATTGCATGCATATATAGAGGCCAGAGATTGTCATCAAGTGTCTCTCCCTCTATTTCTCTCCACTTTATTTTTTGAGATCAATCTCCTACTCAACTTGGTCCCCCAAATTTCATCTGGATTGGCCGGCCAGCAAGCTCCTGGTATTCTCCTGTCTCTGTGTTCCCAGTGCTGGGATTATATGTGTGTACTACTATGCCCAGCTTTTTAAAAAAAAATTTAACATGAGTGCACTTTATTGACTGAGATGTTGTAGAAGTTTATTTTTAGTTATGTTTAAAATGGTTTTGTGCACTGTTGTGTGAGGGGCTCCCTAGGTTTTCGCATTTTGTATTGTTTGCAGGTGTTAGATTTATGTGGGGATGTTTGATTGATAATGATCTGTGTGTGCTATCAGTAGAACATCTGTGGAGTTCTATAGCAATAAAAACACCTTTGCTGGGACGCTCAGAGTTCCACTGTTGAGTATGGTGCCTGCCATGAGGGTAGTTCCCTCTGCTGAGATCTGACAAGGTATGCACCAATGAGAACACCTCCATGTCTTCCTTGGTGAGCCATACAGTAGGTGTACTGCTACAAATGGCACCTGCAACATGGGGCACGACATCACGCCAGCGGACATCCAATGTAGCGACAAGGAAGACAAGAAAGAAACTCCAGACCTCCAAGAGTCCATTTTGTTTTGTTTTCTGCAAAACTGTCCAGATACTGGTGAGGTGAGATGGTCCTGACAAGGCACATCTGCTATAGTGATGAGAACTCCACCCCATGAGGGAACCCTTCCCGCAGACAAGGTGACCAGTTGTTTCTCCTACAAACCAGACTCTATCTTAACATCTGGAAAGTGTTTTCTCAGGGTCAGCACCCAGAAACTGTATTCCAGAATTGGCTGAGGTTGTTTCTCATGTTGGCAGCTGAACTTGGTACTTAAGAGCCACCCATGTGGTACTAGTTTTGAAGGCAAGAAGGTGTCATACAGAGAAGCTGAGGCTTGGCACCATGAAGAGAGCCCAGGAGAGGCTATTGGTAAAGGGGTAGCCCAGCTGCAGCAGAAGACCCCAGTGTTCTGAAGATGTCATTGCCGTGGGACAACCACCAAGAACAGCAGCAGCAGTGGAGTGAAGCCAGGCAGAGCCTGGAGGACAAGCTATGTATATTGCAGAGGGCAGAGCCAGAGAAGTGATCCAAGTCCTTTGAAGGAGCCCAGAAGATTGTGAGTGAATTCCAGATAACTGGACATTGACAATGTTTTTCTGCTGCCAAAGGCATTGCGAAAAGCTTGATAGATGTTTGATTTCATTTGATCCTGTGCATTAGCAACCCTTGTGACTGTTTCCATTGTGAATAGGTTTGCTGGCGTAGTATTAAATTACGTTATACAGATAAAACAACTCTTTTGATTGGCTTATACAGAAAAAAAGGGAATTGTTGTAGGAGTTTATTTTTATTTATGTTTAAAATGGCTTAAAATTTAGTTATTTTAAAATGGTTTAAAATGGTTATGTTTAAAACTGTTGCGTGAGGGATCTCTAAGTCTTGGTGCTTTGTACTGTTTGCAGGTGTTAGATTTATGTGGCGAAGTTTGGTTGCTAATGACCTACATGTGCTATCCGTAGAACACCTAAGGAGTTCTGTATCAATAAAAACACCTGAGCTGGAACACTCAGAGATCTGCTGTCCAGACAGGTTCTGCTTGTCATGATAGTGGTTCCCACTGCTGAAGTATGGAAGGGTTTGCACCCATGAAAGTGCCTCCTTGTCGTCATTGCTGAGCTCCACTGCAGGGTACTACCACACTGAGCCATTTCACATTGTGTCTTAATTGCAGTAAAAATGTTCTCACAAAAGGATTCTAGCCCCGGTTTGAGGAGTACAATCCAAGGTCCCGTAACCAACCAAACTATTGGAAACCTCTCCACTTTTATTCATGTGTTTATCTTGTCTGCGATTGCTTAGTTTTCTCTAAGGCACCTATAGTCAAAATCTAAGCTTTCCTTAGTAGTTTGTCACATCCCGGACTAAACTATTACCATTTTCTGGGAGGACTTCAAGCCAGAGTGGCAGGTTGGGCTCTGTCCTTTGTGAGCACCTGTGCAGCTCAGGCGAGCAGAGAACTCTGAGCAAGCTTGTTGTTACCGCTTTGTCATCTTGGTCATGTTGGGAGCCTCTCAAGCCCTGGCCAGACAAAGTAGCAAATATACCATGCTTTGTGGCTTTGTTGGGTTCTGTCACGACTCACTTGGTCATCAGAGCAAAAAGTGAGACATAAGAAGCCATCACACCCGGGCATGGCTGTGTTCAGTGAATCTGAAATCTGTATTTCTCACCATCTTCAATGCCATGTAATACTCTCTTGGCTCCTTCACCCAATTGTTTAAAAATGTAAAATCCACATGACAGTTTCCTAGAGCCTGGAAGGCATGGAAAATGGACCCCTACTGTACCTTGAGGACTGACACAGAACTTGAGATAGAACCGGGACTCAAGGGCACAGGTCCTGAGGAAAGCCATTTGCATGATGACCTTGTTGTTCGCTACAAACCTTCCGTTGATGGGCTTCCAATAAGTTATTGCTGCTTTCTTTCTGCTCTTGGCTTTAGCATTCTGCATTTGGCTATTTCCTTTTGAGTCTGTGTAGTCTTTTACAGACTAGGAGTTGTCACTATGAAGTCTCAATGTTTAATCTGCGGAAGACATATTGTTATAGTACCCTGTCTGTCTGCATAAGTTTACATCACACCTGCTCTACCTGTTGGCTTAGCCTCAGGGAAGAGTTGGTTTTGCACTGGAAAACTATCCTATGGTATTGTATGGGTCGGTTGTTCACTACTGTTACAAAATACCTGAGGCTTAATGTTTTATGAAGGAAAGAGATTAGTTTGGTCAATCTGCTTGTTTCCATGAAGGACCTCATAGTAGATAGTATCACAACTCAGAAGGGCATGTAAGAAACTAACATCTCATGGTAAGTTCAAGCCCAAGAATGGGATCTAGGGATTGGCTCTTGCATAGGAGTCCACTCTCCAATAATTGATCTCAGGAATTTACTTGGTGTCTAAGAGCAGCCATAATCCCAGTGGCCTAACCAACCCTCACAGGCCCCACTTCTGAAAGGCCTGGTGCCTTTCAACATTGTCTCCAGTGTTCAGTGAGGGCCAGCAAGGGCCAAACTTACCGTGTGGTGAACCACAGTGAAGCCACAGTAGGGCCTGCAACACCAAGAGGCCCAACAGGACTGCTGGAGAGGTTTCAGGAGAGGTCTTCCAGGTCTTCCCTCCTTGGACACTGGAGTGTCACAGCATCTGTAGGCAAGATCAGGTTTCTTGGGCATTGGGAAGAGCTTTGGTACCATTTTCTTTTTCCTGTGTCAATGTTTCTCTGCCTGCCAATGACCAAATCAAACACCTCACAGGACCCAGGCTTTCCCCATTAGTTTAGCTAAGCTGCTGGGTGAGATTCCTGCTTAAAGCTCAAGAACAATCTTTGGGACTTTATCCTTCTTTTATTGTCTTTCCTTTTTACTCACTTTTGAAATTAAATGAGATCCAGAGAAAGTTCAACTTTGACTCGCTGGAGGCTCACCTCGTCCTATGATGTTTGAATTTCAGGAGTATTTTTTTCTGAAACAAGGAACAGAATAAGCAAGGGATGATCTATCTGCTGTTCCCTTTGTTAAGTCTCTGCTATAGCTTCTGTTTGTCACACACGTGCAGAACTACATTGCTTGATACTTGTGTTTGTAAAGTAAACGTGATGTATTTGCAAGTAGATGAAAAGTTATTTTCTTGGAAATTTGAGGAGCAGAATCATCTGTCACTAAGCTTTCAGAGGCAAAGTAAAGGACCCCAGGAATGTGACTGCAACAGTGTCACTACTAGCATTTGAGACAATCACAACACCTGTCCCAAACTAAATAAAACATGATTGACACCGGAACAGTAACTCCGTTCTGCCTGGCATCACATGTTATCAAGGGGACACAGACACACACACATCTTCGCATCGCTGTGGACACATGTGTCCAATTGATCATACTCCAAAATCTGTATGATCAAAAAGTTCTCAAGTAATTTTAGCCCCTGACATAAGCCACTTCTCAGTTTCAGGGCCTTTTCAGCCATTTTCCGTGAGTACTGGCAGAAAGTCACCCATGTGTACAGAGCAGAGTCTGGAATGTGAAACATTGCATGGTCTCAGAATGCAGAAGGGGCTCCCATTTCAAAACAAAGCCAATATTTGGGTTTTCCTTGGCTGCACAAACGCACTTGTGCACACGTGTCTTCGTTGCAGGCTCTGAGTTCTTTGATTCAAAGGTTTGGAGCAAGGGTCAATGTCTCTGCTGATTTTATGGTTCAATTGTCAAAACTTTGTAAGCTCTATGAAAGAGGCTGTCGCAGTTCTTTGATAAAACTTCTCATCACAGGGGGAAAATATCTTCTTGGTAATCATTTGCTGTATGCAGGCTTCATTTGCAACTGTGGAAGCAGGCCCAATTCCTTCACCTGCCAAAGAAACAAGATCTAGGGAATCAGAGGGATAAGGGCAGGCCCCCCTGCTGCTGCACTGATCCCTGTTCCAGTGAATTCCTCCCTCTCTCCTCTCCATTCTCCTTGGAAGGAGAGAAAATCCAAGTGACGCTTCTAAGATGTGATCTTCACGTTCTTTGGGTTTCTTGGTTGTGGAGACTGAGCCCACGGTTTCACGTGTGCAGAGTGCATGCGTCACCTCTGACCAACGCTCAGCCACAAAGAGTGAGTGTCGGGATGGCTCTAAAACAGCTCTGGGGACTCAGAGCATTGGGGTTCACTATGAACCACTTTGAGAAGGCTGTGTCGGGTGCTACAGACATTTGCTGTGGGGTCTGGGCAGATAGAAGTGCAGCAATCAAGGAGTGACAAAAGGATTAACAGCACTAAAGGGTACAGCGTTAAGGAGCAGGACAGGAAAGACAGTGACAAGCTGACAGGTCTCACAGGGGGCACAGGGCGCCTGCGGTGAGTCCAGAATGTGTCCAAGCTCCAAGTGTCCAGGCTCCAATTAGTAAAGAACAAACAAGTCAGACAGAGATGAGCCCAGGCTACCCACTTTAAAGTGCCCCCTGGGGACAGGGTGTGCCCAGCAAACTATGAATGTAAAGGAAAACGCAGAATGTCTGAACTCAGGTAGTGAATGAACAAAAGGTTATAAGTAGGTTTACTTCTGCAGTTACTGCTGAACTCTGGAAAAGATATTTTAAGATCGAAGTCAGGGAGGGAGGGCATTCAACGGGCAAAGGGAGGGGGTGGGGGACCAAAATAACAGTTCAAATACTCCAGAAAGGCAGACAGTTCCTTATTCATCCAAATATTCACTCCTTTTATCACATGTATTTCTGAAAATCAGGTGGACATCCCTCCAAGAGGCTGTCCAAGTCAAATGAAAATGACAAAACATAATTTTGATTTTCCAGGTCATGCTGGAAAGACTGCTTACACTCTTGAATGTATTTATGAAGTGTTCTCTTTTCTCTCTCCTTCTCTCCCTCCCTCCCTCTCTCTCCCTCCCTCCCTTCCTCCTTCCCTCCCCCTCTCTCTTCCTATTGGTACTTCCTGTACCAGAGGGTGGGCTCTGGGGTCATGGGGTTGATAAGTCAGTCTCAGTGTGAACTCTCTTGCACTGCCGTGTGTACAGAGAAAGGCGACCGGCTGAGCGACCGAGGTCACAGCGGCATTCTAGGTCTCAGGTGGAACCCAGCCACCGGTGGTCACCACACACATGTGGCCGCAGCTGCTCTGCAGCATCCTGTTTGCTCGTGCACAACAACAGCACAGTGAATTCTTACGACACCCAAGAAACAAAGCGCGAGCACGGTCTAAATGGGAAACCTACATCATCCAGAGAGTCTTGCAGGTGTTTCCAAGGTGACACACAGTGGGCCATGGTGACGGTGAGTCTAGAAATGAGGAGCAAGTGGAATTCTGGGAAACCGTGGACCTGAGAGTGAAGATGCCATTTCTGAGAGGCTGGGAAGCCTTCAAAGCTGCAGGGTCTGCAGGCTGCTGGGACAATGATGTCGTTCAGCTGTGCCCTCTTCTTTTTCCTCTTCTGTCCTGTTTCCTTCCCATTTCCTCCTGCTTCCCAGGGGACCTCTGCAGATAGGACAGAGTCCCTACATGGGAGCATTTCCCACCATGCTCCATTGAGTTTTCACGACCCTGGTCTGGAGACCACCTTGAGGGGTGACAGGGTAATTCAATTTCCAATCTCATTTAATTCTTGCTCTTTCACTGGAGACAAGCAACAAGACACCAATTAGGGGCAACAAGAGGCTGGAGGGAAGCTGAAGTCGGCTACTGTATTGCCTGTGTGTGTTTTCACATTTAGTTCGAACTTCAACCTGGCCTGTCTGCCTTCGGGAGCTTTTATAAAGAAATAAACTCCATCTCATTACCATCAGATACAATGATGGGGGAAACGGGCTGGAAAAATCTTGCATCTTTCCTGAGCCCTATTTTGCACTTACAAAGAGAAGGGCAAATTCTTTGCTGCTGTGCCAGTCAGCTATTATGTTTAACAATCTAATTAGAAAGGCCGGGTAGCCTATTCCCATTGTAAAAGCTAAGACAGCACACACAAGCACATCCAATTAGACAGCCGTCCTTTACGATGCGGGCTGCCCTCTGGCCAGGTTCTAATGAAGGACTCAGAGCGCCAACCCCTCCCTGCAGCCCCAGAAGGGTTTCATCCGTAAACTGGGCCAGCTGAGAGTGGTGAGGCATTCAGGGCTGTCTGCACTAACCTGCTCCTGGTACATAGTAGGACACCTTCTCTGAGGCTCAGCCCAGCCAGTATTTAATAGTCTCCTAGTGAGTGGGTGTCCTTGCTCCACATCACTGAGAGACCTTGTCTCCTATCAGACTACAGTGCCTGCCTTGCTCACACAGGTCAGACTTATGCTAACAGGTGGCTATAAATCAGAACCATTGCTTTCGCTCTATGGGGGCTACATTCTGCATGCCATGATGTACGTAAGTTGAAACAGACCAAGAATTATGCATTTATTTATACATTGAGCCGAGTGCTTGCTCTGTGTGTGTGTGTGTATGTGTGTGTGTGTGTGTGTGATTTCCACTGTTCATGGCTTAAATTAAGGCACCCTGTGTGGAGCAGATTTCTTGCTGCGACTTTGTCATCTGCTTAGGGTTTGGCATGTTCCACAAAGCAGTTGTGGTTATTCACAAGTCTATTAATTAAAAGATCTACAAGTGGGCTGATGAACTTCAAATTAAAAGATGCACTGGAAGGTGTGCGTTCAGACCTTGGATGTTCTGTCTGCAGGCTTGTCATCTACATGGGTAGTTGTTGGAAGGCAGCTTGTAGGAAATCACGTGCTTTTTAAATGTAAGCCAAAAGAAGTTTTACGTTAAGAACTGGAGCATTGCTGAGTAGCAGCTGAGACCACAGCAACGAGCCCACCTTTACAGCTGTATTTCAAGGACTGGAGAGATAGCTCAGTAGTAACAGCTTCTGCAAGCTTGAGGGCCCAAATTCAGATACCCCGGCACCCATGTGAAAAGATGGGTGTGGCAGAACACATCTGTAACCCCAATAATGAGGAATGGGAGTGGAGACTGGATCCCCATGGCTTACTGGCCAGCCAGTCTAGCCACATCTGCAAGTTCCAGGCTCAGTAAGAGACCTGTCTCAATAAATAAAGTAAAAGAAAGCTAGGGAGAGACTCTCAGGGTTGACTGACCTATGCCCTCCATACACACACACACACACACACACACATTTTCAACTTATTGAAAATACCCACCTTATCATGAAGCTTGACCTTATCAGAGCACAAAAATATAACAGAGCTTGAAGTTCTGTATGAACATATTCAATCTATGCAAGCTGGATAGCAGTGGAGACTGAGACTATCTTCCTACTTCTGAGAATCTTGGGGCCAAAGTGTTGCTCATGTCAACCTATTTGTTCCCAAATCTGTGTCCATTATTAAAAAAAAAAAAAAAAAAAAAGCTTTATCTTTGAGAGATTGTGTGGTTCATTTGCAAACTTACCCTGCATTTGTTACTTTTCTTATCACTGAGAACAAAGGACCCACAAAACACCTTAAAGAGGCGGGTATATGGCTCAGGATTTGAGGGGATAAATCATCACCACAGGAAACAATGATGGTAGACCCCAGGGAAAGTCAAGCAGAGAGGTCAGAGGGCCCGTGTCCTTTTGCTTCCCAATGGAAAAGTAACAAGACCCCCTCCCTCCGTCACAAACCAGGTCCCTGCCCAAGTCCCAGGCCCCTCAAGAGGGCCACCTGTGGTTGGTAGAATTGCATACCTGTCTTAAACCTACGCATTCCCCCACCCCTGTGCCCCTATAAATGTGCCCTCACGCTGCATTAAAGTTGAGACGGCCTCCTGACACATTGTCTTCCGAGTTCCTGTGTTCTTGCCGACTTACCTGGCTCCCCCAAAGACAGGAAGAGATTTAGTAAGGACCGTGCCTGCCACACCCTGTTCCCCTGTGGCTCCTCCATGTGGAGATGGTGGACCGAGGGTGGGCTGCCACTGTTCCAGGCTGAGGAGCTGATGCTGGGAACATGCACATGGGAGAGGATTCTGATGACAATAAATGCTGTCAGGTGGCTTGTGGCTGTGGGACTCCATGCCTCCTTACACCTCAATGGAATGGGGGGATGGGAAGCGGGCAGAACTCTAAACCCTGAAGGCCCACCTCCACCACCAGTGACACACTTCCTTTGGTTAGGTCCGACCTGTAGAAGGTCCCATGACCTCCCTGAACAGCAATGCTAAATGGAGATCAAGTAGGTGAGACTCAGGAGACTCTCACATCAAAACCTCAGTACACGCAAATCATTCTGTCACCTCGCACTCAGGCCCAAGTGGGAACTATCAGGTAATGGTGATCACCTTTGGAAGCCCCTTTGCCAGGATGAACTGGATTTTGAAACAATGTTGGAAAGTAGGTGCTATAAAATTTGCATTTGATAAACACTGTGAAAACAAGCCTGTTTCTGCAAAGATATTCCATCTGGGGCTCTTCCCAGTAAGATTACGCAAAGGGATGGCTCTTAACTAATGGGCATATAACGTGGACTTGGATTTGTGTTGTCCAGTTTTTCCTAAACTGGTGGCCTCCCATTATTTGGCTGAAATAATCAGTGACATTGGAATGTTTTTACAACATCTTTTCCTTGAAGCCTCAGAGATCTATGTGGAAGAAGAGGTAGAGTCAGGTCAAAATGAAACTCCATTTCCCTGCAGTCTGGTGCTAGACAAAAGTCAGCATTCCTCAGTAACTTGTGAAGTCTATTCCCCTCTACCAAAGGAGTCATTTCCCTTATCTCTGGCAGAAGGGAAACATGGCTACCTGTGGTGCCTATTAGCACACCAAAGAGCATGCTGATTGCCAGGCTCCCTGAGTATCACAAGTACCTATTACTCCTTTCCCAGTTCATGCTGGCATCCTCAGCTCTTACCTCCTTTCCTACCCTAAGTTTCTCCAGCTCACGGGCTGTCACTCCCCCCCCCCCCCCCCCCCGCTCCTGCCAAAAAAACCCTTCCCCTTAACCTTTCCATGAAGTGGTCATGCCATCTTTTTATAAGATTAGAAGAGGAAGAGGTGTGGATGACTTCAAGGAAACAGCATTTTCCAGATACAACAGGGCTGATGCACAAATGAACTCACGCACAAGATCTGCACAAGGTCAAGCCAGGCAAAACCCCATCATGGAGAAGGGGAAATGAGTACAAGGTCCCATTGCTAGTCAACGAGCCATTTATAATTGACAGCTGCTGGGAGAGAGAAAATTAGCTTTCTTCAATGGAGTGCTCTCAAAGTTTTAACATCCTTGCTTTCTTCAAGCTATAACCTCTGTCTTCAGTGTTCTCCACCTCTAAAGACTGCTAAAGAGAGCCAATACCCTCTTCTCTCCTAGCTAACTCTTGTCTGCTTCCAAATGGGTCTCTTTCCAAGTTAGACATATTTCTTATACTTCCTGAAATAACTGATTCTTTTTTAATTAATCCCAAGAGTCATCTCCATTCTGACTGCCTTATGTTGATAATACTATAAGACTTTAAATTGCACTAATTTGTATATGCAGTCATGACTATAAAATTCACCAGTTATAATGAGCGCGCGCGCGCACACACACACACACACACACACACACACACACACACATTTATATGCAGTACCTTCTGGAAAATGTTTCTCCCAGTCTCCATCTCAACCCTGCCCTCCCACATCAAAGCATGCTAGAAATGGCAAACATCTTAAGGCCCCATATTTTTCATCTCTGTCCAGAGACAGATGCACAGAGTGTTTAAATGCCGGCACTTTTTATACAGATTATTTGCATGAAAATGATCATAAAACTTACTTTATTGTACATAAGAAAGAAAAAAAAAATCCCATTTAGTTTTAAAAGGCTTATACATTGAAAATGAATTTCTAGGTTTTGTCATCCAAACAAGAGACTTCACTTTGCTATGAAAACAATGGCAAGATACACAAGTAGGTGCAATCAACAAATTCTCTAGTTATGCATTTGATAAGTACATATGTTTGTAAGTGAATTGTAAATATACCTATTAAAATGGCTGGAATAATCCCATTGTGAAGACTATTTGTGGTGTCTATCATTCTCATTGTCCCTGTGACTCATACCAAGAAAGCATGTGTGTCTCCCAGAGGCTGCGGTTGAAGCCCTGCGCATGCATACGGGAAAGTACGAACCTATTCCACACCCTTCTCCAAAGTCTTTGAATGACTGTGCTCCTAGTAGGACTGAGTTTTCTGCAGATCCACTCCCATTAACATGAAGTGAAATTACAGGAAGTACTGAAGGGAAGGGAGGCATCTAAGGTAGCATCCTTCTCCTAGCCAGGCCACAAGGGCTTGGTCTTGTCTGAGTGTGCACATGGAAGAGGAAGTGCAGAGGGACCTGGCTACTGTAGCTTTGGGATTAGGGACTAAAAAGAAGTCATTCCTAATAATGATGGAGAATGCTGGGGATTTTCTCCCCTCACAAAGTAAGTTAATTCTCTGAACTAAGAAATAATGAACACAAATGAAAACCTGGCAGGCAGCCTAGGGGGCGGGGCTTCGACAGGAGCCTCCCCTTAGTCTGGACAGCAAAGACGTTCATGAAGGACGGATTAAATGGTCATTTGTTAAAATGACTTTCCTATCAAATGACGGAGATGGGGACATAATCAGTTGGGGTGGGAATGCATATGGGTAAAATAACAATCAGTAGGAGATGTATCTTAATATTCTACCTGCTTAACTTTGAATACAGCATTGAGGATGTCTGTGCTGGCTATTTTTATGACATAAAATTTATGTCAACTTGACACAGACTAGAGTCATCTGAGAAGAGGGAACCTCAATTGAGAAATGTCTCCATAAGATCAGGCTCTAGGCAAGCCTATAGTGCATTTTCTTAATTAGTGATTGATGGGGAAGGGCACAGCCCATTGTAGGAGAGGCCACCCCTGGGATCTATAAAAAAGCAGGCTGAACAAGTCAAGAGGAGCAATAAGCAGGTAAGCAGCACTCCTCTGTGTTTTCTGCATCCACTCCTGCCTCCAGGCTCCTGCCATGGTTGAGTTCCTGTCCAGACTTCCTTCAGTGATGGGTTATAATGTAAAGTGTTAGATAAATATCCTTCCTAACTTACTTTTGGCGGTGGTGTTTTATCACAGCAATAGAAAACTAAGCCAAGAAAATGTCATTAACTCCTAAAGAGTCACCATCTAAATTTATCTTCAAAGACACCCAGGGCATTGCTAACATAGAAAACACAGACTCCCTTTAAAAGTCAATTTTCCCCAAATGACATCTTGGTCTTGCTAGGAAAGTACTCGTTGTTTTTGGTCCTCATGTCAGAGAGTCCGTCAGCCCACAGCAACTGACACATGACCAAGTATGGAGCAGCTGTTTAACGTTGAGCAAACGGGGAACTTGTTTCAGGGACTCCTTTTCCTCCGTGTGTGAACCCAGAAACCTTTGGTACTTTGTACTAGCCACCATTGTGTTAGCTTTCTGTTATGGTGACAAATTGCCCAAGTCAAACAACTTACAAAGAAGAAGAGTTTATTGGCGCTCATGCTTTCAGAAGCTTCAGTCCGGGGTCCTCTGACTGTGCAGCTGTAGCACTCTTGGGGGGGGGGGGGTAGAGCATCTATGCAGAAGTGTGTGGGGAGGGAGCTGCTCACCACAAGGCAGGCAGAAAAGAGCAGGAAGAACTGGGTCCCAATGTCCACTTTAATGACTCACCTCCAATGTCTAACTTCCTTCCAGCCCATCCCCGTTCCTTAAGGCACCACCACCTGCCAATAGCGCCACAGGCTGGCAGCCAAGCTCGCAGCACCTTGGCCTTCAGAGGTTATTTAATGTCATTCTTGCATTTTTCTTTGTCTTCTTACCTGAAGGTGAGGTTTTCGGAAGATACTGGGAGGCAGTGAGCTTTGTAAAGCTTTGTGGCTGAGAAAAGGCTTTCTAAACATTACGAGGGACATCTATTTCGCGGCAGTGGCAGTCATGCCCTGGTGCATTCTGGGTAATAGAAGGCGGAGAGCGTTTGGAGAACACCGCAGGCACTGTAGGAGCAATGGTGGAGTGGCCGCCTCAGGAGGTGGAAAATGATCCCCAAATTCTAAGTCCAGCTACTCACGGCGGAGTGTTTCAGGTGTTTAACACAAATGTGTCACCTGAGGGTCTTGTTACCACACGGATGCTGTTCCAGTCAGTCTGAGGGGGAACCCCTGACCTCATTCTACATTTCTAATACCCCTCAACCATATCCTCAGTGAAATGCACACTTTCATAGAGAACATGTCTTCTCTATGGGTCCATTACTCATTATTAACACACACTCGCACACACACACTCTCTCTCACACACACACACGCTCTCATATATATACAGGCACAGCAACTATCAAGAAACTTCAGTCAGTAGATTGAGCTCAGTGGTGAGGTCAGAGGACGCACCAGTGACATGAGAAGTCACTGTCACGTGGCTGCTTGAAAAAGTCTCCCCTTTGAAAGAGTCTAGCAAGTCACGAGGCTGATGAATATAGAACTTGAATATGCTGAAACACAAAAGCACACACAGAGTCTTTACTTAAAGACCACCGGGGCCATAGCACGTCCTTCCTGTTCAATGAGGATGCGAAACAGGAGTGTTAAGAAGAAGCCTGACACAGAACTTCTAGGCAAAGGTGACCCTCTGAACAGAGCTGCCCCCACTTACCCAGAATCCCTTGTCCCTTTAGGACTTGCTGTCCAGGTGTGGCTTCCAATCTTAGGCTTCTGATTAGTCACAGGTCCCCTCCCTGCTCCCTCAGCCTGGAAATAATTTCAACAACAGTCTCAAATAAATTTCAAGATATTTACTCACCTCTCAGATGCACAAAGATCAGTAACTTAGGTGCACGGAGCACTCACTGTCTCTGGATGTGGTAAAGGTACAGCTGACCTTTGATGTTAATGCAGTCGATGCAAGGCTGCAGGAACAAACAGAGTTCCCATCTGGGAATGAATGAGCTTGTAGCCCAGAGGAGTTCAAGTTGGGACTGGGGGGCTTCTTCCCACCCATAATGCAGCCTTTTGCAAGCTCAGGCTCACAACGCAGACCTGTTTGGCTTTCAGACTTCATTATGATGAGCTATCACCTGAGAATCTCTGAGTATTTGATGACACAAGCGATATAAAAAGAAAAGATCAGGAAAACCATGTGTGGCAGAGCTCGGCTGTTCAATGCAGACTTCTTCAAAGACCTTTGCTCAACACTAATGCTAGAGTAAGTCGAGGCTCCTTTGTAATGAATGCAAGCTCAGCTTTCCAAAGTGTTTAGGTCTGAGAACACTTAAGTGCAAATCTTATTTAGGATGGCAGAACTTCTTATGCTGTATGGTTTCATTTCAAGAGCTGTTGCTTGGAGGATTATGGAGGGGAGCCCTTGTCTGTATATTCTTGGTGGAGTGTTTAGACTTATTTCTTGAGATCTTATTGAACCTGAAACATGCCTTCCAGTAGTAAAATTCACCACTTCATTCCTGCCTTTTGTGACATAACTTGATGCCAAATTATCTCCTTGTGGATTCATTAGTATTAAAGAGATCTACCACTCTATCAAGTCCACATTAAAAAACTACCCATCACCTGCATGCAGTTTTGTATTGGCACCTTTATGGTCAAAACTTACAAGAATCTGGCCCTGTCACCTGGGAGTTTTAGTTGAACATGACAAGAAGGAAAGAGAGTCAATCATTCACACATTGAACATATACATATGAACTAAACAAAAGCTATCAGGGAAGAAAAGAATCAGGAAGGCTTTAAGTATAGGCAGTGTTGACTCTTGTTGCTTTACCTAGCCTTCCTCGTCTCTTCTTTCCCTTTAACGTTTTTCTTACTTATTTACCTGTCCTTTTCTCTCCACCCGTGAGCCTACCCACCCATCCATTCACCCACCTACCACCTACTCATTCACCCACACCCCATCCTCCCAGCTCCAACCTCCCACCCCTCCACCCCTCCACCCACCCATCCATTCATCCATCCATCCATCTATCCATCTACGCACCCACACATCCATCCATATAAACATGTCTACAGAGAAGAAAAAAATAAGTAAATATCATCTGTAGCAAGTTTTCTCACAGCCCCAGGGGTTGTTGATCTGATTTTGGTACATCTCGATAGGAATGCTTTAAGTATCTCTCTATAACAATAACTGGATGGATTGTTTTACGAGGTACTGTGTGAGGAATTCAGATTAGAGACTTAGGTCTAGCTAAGGGAGAGCAGCACAGTTAGCTTAGAGGGTTTACATATTAATGTTAACTTACTTGAGCTCACAGAACAAGTTACAAAGTCCCTTAGCCAAGTTTGGTGAAGAAATTAGACCTTCTGATTTGATAAAGACTATGCTTCCTGGGTGTTTTAATCGCTGCATAATCTTTTTTTTTTTTTTTTTTTTTTTTTTTAGCTGCTAATGTTATCTTCTTGTTTCAAAGGTGTTGCCAGTCTTAGGAGATGGTCATCAATTTCTGCAAGCTCTCATTAATTCCATGCCTTTATCAATAGTTTACTTGTGGAAATGGCTCTTGACTCTCATATATGCAAGTAAATGCCTGATGCCTGCATACAGGCAGATGACAGGCACAGAGGGTTGGCTCAGTCTGTGCTATGTCTGCTGTGAGCACTGGGAGTCTGTGTTTTCTAGGAGGCAGAAGAAGGATTATGTCTCTTCTCATTTGCTTTCTGATTCCAAGAGTCACATTTTAGACAGTAGCCGAATTAAAGGGGGATTGCTGCCAGATGGACACTAAATACTGGTCAGCAGCCCCAGTGGCACCAGTGGCTTGTGTGGTCACTGTTCATGCCTCCATTCTTAGGGCTATGTGCATCAAACATACCCAGTTTAAGAGTATGTCCTCTGTTTAAGAACTCTCTTGCTATATCTTGGATATGGACTGTACCCCAAAGGCCCATATACATTAGTGTTGGATCTCCTACTTGGGCTACTGGGAGATGGTGGAGGTGTTAAGTGCCTGGGCCTATGAAACGTCTTCAGGTCACTGAGGTCACACTCTTAGAGGGGACTGTGAGGTCTTCGTATCTTCCACCTTCTTCTCCCTGTGCCCCTGTGAGGAGAGGCACTTTGCTGGGATGGTTTCTTCACATGGGCCCCAGATGGGTAAAGCCAATGACCCACAGACTGAAACTTCAAAGCCATGAACCAAAGTAAACCCTTTCCCTCTCTAGGTTGATCATCTCAGATGGGTGTTAGAGCACCACATTCACTGGCTAAGAGTTCTCAGTTCAGCAGAATCACCAGCTCTGAGTCCTGCCTGATCTTGGCCTGAATCCTTCACTCTGCTTTTAAGAAGCACACTCAGTGTCTGAAGGGACCTGAAGGGACCTCTGAGCGGCATCCAGGCTGGTCTGCTGCTACCCATGGACAGAGACTGGCAGATATCACATGGCTCCCAACTAGCATCTCTTTCTTTCATCCTTGTCTTGTCTAGAGACTATTTTCTGTGGACACAAATCCTTTGAGTTAAAATACAGAACAAACAAATAAACAACCCTCCCTGGATAAACTTTGCCTTTACTGGGACAATACATGTTGATCTAAGTGGCTATAATGGAAACCAGATGTGACTTTTTCCCAGGTGTTTTATATGTGATCACCCCATTTGGTCTGAGACATTTGTGAGAGAGCTCTGAGTAGTGTGGGGGAAAGTTGAAATATATAATCACACCTCAATAAAGAATCAAACGGCTCCAGTTTCCTCCAATCAAAAATTGACAGCTGACAGCACAACAAAGACAACTGAACGAATGAATGGAAGAAGAAAGGGGAAAGAATGTATGCACCAGAAGAAGGGGGAAGGGCAGTGACATGTTGTCTTCTGGACAGTGGTGAACTCACAGCGGTTGTAGCTGCCTACAGCGGGCCTGTAAAAGCCAGGAGCTGCCACTATCCAGTCATGGAGCAGAGAGGGACTCACGGAGGCCTATCCCTCTCTGCTAAACTGTGGGCTACTGAAAGATTCTAAGGGAGGAGGACTCTCTTCTGATGTGTGTCCACTGGCAAAACCACCCCATTGGCTAGCTCCATACTCAGTGGTCACACAGACGTCCTTGCTTAAACTCAGTAGGTCACAAAGCAAAACAAAGAGTCACATACAAGAGAAGAGACCTACAGCAAGGAAGGGGAATTGACAAGGGTGGGGTGAAGGTACAACAAAGAAGTAGATGAAAAGCAATCAGAGTGCATCCCAATTTATGTATAAAATGCATACAACTGTACAAGACGATTTAATCATTAAAAAAAAATACTTGGAAACTCTGAGCTTGGAAAATCCACTGAGGGTTATGATGTAGGGTAAATTTTTCAAACTTGTCAAACCTTTCCTTCCTGTATGGTAAAGGGTATAATACCACTTTGCGCATGTTAATGAGGTGCTAGTCTGCTGAGAAACACTTTAGTACTCTTCAACATGAACACACCCTGTGTTTTGTCCTTTGCTAAAATATGCAGTTACGCTTTTCTCTGGGGTTGGCCACAACATGCAAGTAACTTTGTTTATCTTTTTTTTTTTTTTAATTTAATATGTAATTTTGAAAATAGTTGTTGCTTTACTAAGTGTGTGTTAGCTAGGCTAATCCTTTATTTTAAAATGTGTATTTACTGTTTTAACAATTCAGAATCAGTTCAAATGATTTCAGCTAGGAATAAATGGTCAGTTTATAGAGCCCATCCTGTTCTCTGTGGTGGGAGATTGGGGGGACACGGAAGTGTTCATGTGTGAGAGAAGAGTAGAAAAGTAAGCTTATTCAGCTTACTTTATAAGCCCAGAGATCAAAGCTGCCTGCCTGAAACTATGGATCAGAGAGGATTATGACCATGTAATTCTCTTTGTGCAAACCATGCCATTCAAATGAGAGAAGTCCTGATTAGTTTATAATTGAGACTGAGCAGGGCCTAGGTTTTTATTATTATTATTATTATTATTATTATTATTATTATTATTAATTATTATGTTTTCAAGACAGGGTTTTTCTATTGTAACTCTGGCTGTCCTGAAACTCACTATGTAGACCTGGCTGGCCTCAAACTCACAGAGATCCACCTGCCTCTGCCTCCTGAGTGCTGGGATTAAAGGTGTATGCTACCACTGCCCTGCTCGGGACCTAGGTTTATAAGCTAAATGATTGTCTGTACTCACATTTCCCCTCTACTCCTCATTTGTCTAGAAAAAAGTCACTATTTTCTGTCTTAACTTTTTTATATAGATCTATTTTATTATTTATATATGTGTGTGTGTATGTGTGTGTGTTTCTATGTGTGCGTATGTGTTTCTGTGTGTATGCGTATGTCCCTGTGGGGATATGTGCATGTACATGCAGGTATCCCTGAAGGCCAGAAGAGGGCATCAGAACTTCCTGGAGGTGGAATAATAGGCAGTTGTGGGCTGCCTGATGTGGGTGCTGAGAACAGAACTCTGGGTTCTCTGCACGAACTGCAAGAGTTTTTACCTCACTTCCCATCTCCCCTGCCCCTGCTCTTTTCTTTTATGGTGTTATAAAGGATGGTTTCTGAACCAAACTTGCACTTTGGAAGTTATCTGATAGAAATCTATTCTCTTTCTGGTTTCTTAACAATGAGGACAATTTCTAGATTTATTTGTATCTTCAAAAATTATCTGAGAAACTTTTAGATGACTCGGTTGAGTTCAAGTGACCCTATTGACTATGACTTTCAGCGACTACTGAGCAAAAGAATAATAAACAATATGGCTCTTTGACACAAGAACCATTTCCTGCCACACACTCTCAGCACAGTAAAAATAGCTATTTAAATATCAACATTGAAATCTTGGGTTTTGTAAAATAACTGTAAGATGAGTACTCAAATATTTGGCTCAAATGATTTCTTGATTTAAAAAAAAAAGTTTCGGCCAGGAGGTGGTAGTGCACGTCTTTAATTTCAGCACTTGGGAGACACAGGCAGGTGGATCTTTGTGAGTTCGAGGCCAGCCTGGTCTACAGAGTGAGTTCCAGGACAGCCAGAGTTACAACAGAGAAACCCTGTTTTGAAAAAAGCAAAAGCTTCTGGGGTTGGAAAGATGTCTCAGTGGTTATGAGCAGGAGCTGCATGATCACAAGGACTGAAGTCTGTGTCTCAGCACCCAGAAACAAGCAGGGGTTCCTCAAATACCTGTAACTACATCTCTGAGGAATACTATGCTCTCCTGTGGCCTCTGTTGGAAACATCGATGTGCTTACCTACCCAGACAAGCAGACGCGCACACACACATACACACACACGCACACACAAATAAATAAAATAAATCTTTAAGAAAGTGCCTTCTTTACTTCAGTTTTCAGTGGAAGGAAAAAACATTTTTACAAATTCAGATTCTTCACCAACACAGGATCCTGGCAGGATGCAGGATCTTAGCTCAGTTTCCTTTCATTTCAGCCCTGAGAGGGGGTCGGGGGGAAAGGTAGATTTTTTTTATCCCCATTTTATAGATGAAAAAGTCTATCTAACGTATTCAAGGTCACACAGCTAAGTGTGGAGAAGCCAGAGCCACACCCCTATCTTTACTTCCAACATCCTCCTAGTACAATCCCCAAAAGAAGCTACTCATGAATTTCTCTTCACCCACCACCAGGAACAGCTTGAAGTCCATGGGTAGGAAAAATTCTTGTAAACAGTACAGAGTCCAGCCTATTCTAGCTTAATCTCTTTAAGGGCTGTATCAGATCCTGGAAGACTACAGTCTGAGTGCTTTTACTATGGCTGACATTTTGGCCATGCTTTACAGATGCTTGAGACACTGAATTACGTGCTTCCTTGTCGCCGGAAGAGGTTTGCTTTGGAGGAGCCCGGGAGCAGTTCGTTTTAACGACTCGGGATTAGAGTGTGGTAATTTATGCTTTGGTGCTTAGCAGGTTTATTTTCTGTTCTGGTTTCGTTCCTTTTACAGCTCGCCACCTGAGTGTTTTGGAGAGCTCTGAGGATGCCTTGAAGGTTTGCCTTGGCACCGGCTTGACAGACATCGCGCTGACTGTGGCAAGCACCTCCGTTAGCAGCGGATTTAATCCAGTTATTTTCTGGTCATAAAAAAGCTAAAGACTTTCGAATCCGTGATTATTTTATTAGATCCATATTTTGTTTTATTTTATTAGCTCCGATTCCTTAGCAGGCTACATTATGGTTCCTATGAATACATCCTTTTATTAAATTCTCATGCACACAAACGTTTGGACAAGGCTATTAATCGGGGTTTGTGATTTCTGCCAGATCATTTTTAAGTCTTCAACACGAACGCTCTCTCTGAGCTGTGGAGCAGTCTAAAATAACTATTTCTTCTCTGTTCTATGTTTACAGCTGCTGTGGAATGAGGCTGTGCTACCACTGATCACAATTACTCACTTTCTGGATCGCCTACACTGTGGTCAGACAGTCTTTAGATCTCCAGTGTATATTCCACAGGCTGCGGTATTTTATTTTTGAAAGAATCAGGATTTGTTTGGGTTGAATTCTTCGATTCATTTTCATCACATATTCAAATTGTTTCTTATTTTCCAGTTTATTGTCTTCATTCACAACAGTGTAGGGGGAATCTCTCCCAATTTAACCTCTGTCTTCAGCTTCTTTTGGGCTGTTAAGTGGCTGGGATTTCTGTGTGTGAGACAGCAGCACAGCCATGTCTCTGCAAACCCTCAATCATTAGCCAGCCAGCCATCTTCCCCTGGGGAAATTGCTTGGAAACCCTGAGATGCAGGCTGTGGGTCCAGAAGGGTGCTTTCCAATTGCTGTTTTTCACCAGCTTGACCATGAATGCCACGAAGCCACTGTAATGGTCTTGCTAATTTGATTTCCTGCACATAAACAAACTTGGCTACTCTTTGAAGTTCCCAAGATAGGTATGAGGAGTTTCAGCTTGCAATAACTCAGCCCCTAGCAGAAGGCTAATTCATCTTTTTTTTTTTTTTAAATAAATCAGTAAAACAGAAGTTAATTAAAGTATAAACAATGGGCAGTATTGTGGCTGAGAGACTCAGCAAAGGAACCTTTGCAATTCTTTGTGTAATGGATATTACCTGATTACACTCTGAGCAGGGTGGGGTTTAGGAAAGATCGGGTTACTTAGCTCTTTCCCCTCTTGCCCTGAACTTATAGAAAAAAAAAAGAAAGAAAGAAAGAAAGAAAGAAAGACAGAAAGAAGGAAAGAAAGAAAGAAAATACACTAAACCAACAACAGTTGCATTATTTTTGACACACTAGGAAGTGGGTGACAGCTTCCCACCTCTAGCTGCTCAGGCCCCTAGGTCTTCCTTTCCCCTTCCTGGGGGACCTGACTTTGTAGGCTGAGTTAGAGCTGGCTCCTTGGGAGGCCCCATGGGGGTGGTGGAAGAGCTCATTGAGGCAATATACAGAAGATATTATGCCTTTTGAGTAATACCAAACCAGCCTGTGCAAAAGGCAGAGCTCACTCAACACTGAAATTCCTTCTAGTCCCCAAACGGGGTGGGGCAGGACCCTGTGTGTGTGTGTGGCGGGGGGGAGATATGGACTTGCACAACCTTCCTCTATTTCCAAACATGGGGTGGGCATAGGGGGCTTGGCTAAGAGAGGTGCAGAGAGTGACCCAAACAACCCAAACAGCAGACTACAGGGAGATTCTCTTGGCTTTGATGTTGAGAGGGTGTAAAGAAAGATGGGGTGGAAGATGAAGACATATGTGTAGCTGCTCCCTGCCGGCAGGCACAGGCCTTTGTCTGCACTGATCCAGGAGGGGCACTAGGGGTTCTTCGCAGGTCAGGTAGGATAAAGAGATGAAACACTTTCTTCAGTAATAAAATCCCTAAGAAAAATGACAATGTATATTGCCACCCACCACAGCGCATTTAACGGGTGACACCATCCTGGGTGGAAAACTGCTGACCTTCCACAGCACAGAGCATGCTGGGTGTATCTAGAAGCCCACACGTGTGCACCTGGATGATGTGTGTGTGAGTGGATATGAGTTTCAAAGGCAGGCATTGTTGAGAGGTTCATAATACAGATCACCTGTATGCATATGTGTGTGTGGTTCTGTGTATGTGTTTCTGAGCACATAGAGGGGGAGATGAAATTAAGATGAGAGAAGAAGATTGCAGTGTAGAACCATGTAGAACCCAGGAGCAGGTGGTCTCTATGTAAAGGGCATTCATAGGTCCCAAGACAATCCTTCCTGAATATTCGAAAATTCTTAGTTTCACTTTGTCCTGCGAGAATTTCTATCGCCACGATTTAATTTTACAAACAAGAGGACTCTCTTAAGAGGTCAGCTCTCCTCTTAATTGGCTACTCAGGGATGGTATTTTAGAACCAGTTATTCTAATAAAAGCTTTCTTTACAGCACGGAACTGCAACTGTCAGGCGACTTGGGAAAATAAAGCATATCAGTGTGATGGGCACATGAGCATCAGGCAAGGGTCAGGCTCTGTTGCTAACTAGGGCTAAAAGCTGTAGGAAATGGGTTCAAAGTAAAGGAATTTTGTGGAAAATACATCACTTACTTGCAGGCTTTTGTTAGGCCCTGCACCCGGAATCTAGTCAGTGGAGCTGAAGACAACTTCCTTGTGGCTAGCAGAAGTCGGCGTGTGGCTAGCAATGTGGCTGCATTCTCTAGAGCAAGATTCATGGATGCTTGAACTCGAAGTATTGCTTTTTTTTTTTTTTTTTTTTTAAGAAAATAGTCCAAAGTGTATAAATGTGTTTATGGATCTAAAACTTTATACATCCACAGGTGGGCTACTTTGAAGACTTGCCCTCAGCTATCAAGTTCCTGTGAGTGGAAAAAGGCTGAGCCCTGTTTACCAAGGCACGCTAGCCCCTTTATGCATTCACCCCAGTAACTGACGGCTGAATATTGTTGGCCACACAGATGCAAGTGAGGAAAAGAGAATCTGAGGGTGAGCAGATGTTAAAGTCCAAATTCAAGGAGGTTTGCAGGCCTCTGGCTGTTGTTTTTCTTACAACCCTATGCTACTGGTAAAGAGTTAATGCCTCAAAGATGCATACATTTTTATACAGGTGATAACCATACTCTAAAAAAAGCAGGAGGGTTTCTAGAATCCATATATATGTGTGTGTGTGTATTTATGTATAGATACACATATGCATATACGTGTATATATGTATATGTAGATATATATGTAATATATGGTATCATGCACATTTAATACTATATACTTAATATATATTACATTACATGCATACATAATATACTATATTACATATATGTATGTATATATATTTTTTTTCCTTTCTCTTGAGCTATAAGCTGAGAAGGAAAGTCATTTAAAACCATGTAGAATCAGACATATAACCAAGAAATGGCTCTCTGGCTATTGTCTAGTGGTATAAGTGGTTCAGGAGCAAAAGGAAAATTTACAGTATCTCATTTATTTCTTGTGGGTTACACATAACATCTGTGTCATGGCCGTCCCTTAGAGGGCTTTGTCAGCCCTTTATGTATGGTTAGGTTCAGTTTGCCTTGTTTATGGTTTTCTTGAGACGTCTACTTTCAAAAGCACTTTTCCTTCAACACCCAGGGTCTGTGTAAGCTTGGAAGTGCGGCTGCCTGCGGCTCCGTGGCGGCTGCCCGCAGGTGGCAACGCAGCTCCGCAGCTCCGGAGGAAAAGGAGAAAAAGACTCGCTGTGCGGTCACAGGCGGCACGCTCTGGAGTCAGCCTGCCCACCTCACCTGTTTTCTCATCTGAGCGCTGCCATTTTCTTACTACGGGATCTTCATACATACACTCACTCCCTGACGTCCTTTGAGCCTCCATTTTCTTATCTACAAAATGGGAGTAACCCAAAACAGAGCGTTTCACGAAAGTTTACTTGGAGAGTTGAATGAGGTAGTAATAGGGAAACACCTTAGAGCAGCTCCACCCACGAAGAACAAGACACACCGTCTAAGGAAGCCTTCACATGAGATCAAGGCAGCCCCTGCCAGGGAGGAAGGGCATCTCCCGGGTAGGAAAACGGGCACCAGTTGAAAAGGCTTCCCCTCCTCCCCACTCCTGCTCCCCAACTCACTCCCGGTCCTCCCACCTCCATATTTTACAGTTCCATAAAATATACACATTTAAGTGCTAAAAATTTTATCATATGGAAAAATACTTACAATTCATTAACACAAATTTTCTATCCAAACAAAAGCCCAGTGTGGTGACTCATTTTAAGCTGTCTCCTAACTACTCATTTCTAACAGCATCTTTAGCCTCCCTGATACCAGCGCAGCCTCTTCTACACTAGGGTAGAAGCTCCTGCACCAGGTTGGCGTCTCCTACACTAGGACCAGTATCTCCTGCACCAGGGTGACATCTCCTACACTAGGACCAGTATCTCCTGCACCAGGATGGCATCTCCTGTACTAGAACAGCATCTCCTGCTCCAGGTTTATTGCATTTTAGGTTCCGGTCAGTATAAAGTAAGGCTGTCCAGTTACTGAAACACCATTGTAAACATTCACTGCTTAGTGGGTATATAGGACTCCAGAGAGGCTGGTTGCTCACTCATACTCAACAGCAGACCCTGAATTTAGTAAACTTGTTTTTTTTCTCTTGAGATTCCAAAAATCTGAACCATCTCATTCTACACCCTGCTTCACCACTGGAAGAAATTAAGGTTAACAGAGGCCGAGTGACTTTTTTAAGGTCAAAGCTGTCATGTGATCATGAACTTCAGTCTCTTTCTGCCACCCCCACCCCCACCCAGTCCCTTTGCAACTGTTGATCAGTAAGCTCCTGTAAGAGTTAGACTCAAACACCTTTCACTTCCTTCCCAGCAGAAAGAGCCCTGACACTTGTGAGGGTGGGTCTCCTGGGTTTCTAGGGCTGACCATAGCCCTTGAATCACCTCTTCTATCCTACCTTCCCAGACTCTGAAACAGGAGATAAAACAAAAGAATGAAAAGCAGTCTGTGGGCTTGGAGTTTAAATAAACAAGGAGGTTAACCCAAAGGCTGGTTTCAGCAGATCAGAGGCAAACAGATTCCTAAGGCTGGAGGCAATTACATATATTCCTACACTCCCATGACTCGGACAAGTTCTGAGACCAAGGAGGATTTTGTAGAAGTGGACAAGCTTCAGGATGGAGAGAGCAGATGTTCTGGGCCTTTCCTTTGCCCCTCCTTTCCTTTCCTTCCCTTCCCTTCCCTTCTCTTCCCTTCCCTTCCCTTCCCTTCCCTTCCCTTCCCTTCCCTTCCCTTCCCTTCCCTTCCCTTCCCTTTTCTTTCCATCCCTTCTCTCATTGTCCTTCCATCTCTTAAACTTCTGGAATTCTCAGAGGAGATTCTCTCTCAAAGGATAAAATGATTCCAGTCCCTAACAGTGTAGAACAGGAAGGAACTGGGGCCAGTGGAATGCTGGTAAACATGAAAGATCTGGCTCTACAAAGAAGAAGACAGGATGGCTCTGAGCACACTGCTTACAAATTCCCATGGTTTAAACACATCACCACATCTGATAGTGAACTACCAATAGAAAGCCACTAGTCTAGTGATTACAAGCTTTGGAGAAAAGATATAAGAGATTAGGTGGTATGTATAGGTTCAAGCCTGCCCAGTACTCCAGTCAGTATCAAGAAACGCTCACGTGTTGTTGTGGAGAGGGAGAGATTGATACAGAACTGTCGACACAGATGACCTGAAGTCTATCTATGATCTATCTACCTCTCTGCACATCCGTCTCCCGTACATACTCCTTCCGCTCATCCACACGCTATCTATCCTTCTACTCTCTGTCCATTCTTCCACTCTACTTGTCTAACGCTTTCTATTATCTGATTGTTCTTAGCTGTAAATTCTAATGAGCAGTTAATCAACAAAGCTTTCAGATCTAGCATTTTTTATCATTCTACTTGCGGACTTAGCGGAAGCTCAACTCCGTTTACAATGTTGTGTACGTCTGTCCTTACCTTCACAGCTCTCAGAACCTCTCAAAGTTTTAAGTATACTTGATTTTGTGTACTTTCCGCAGAAGGTGAGCTCCCTGCTTATTCTGGCTACTGCTGTGCCCCAGCTTCTCCACGGCCTGGTGCATGCGCTAAAGAAATGCTTCAACTGAAATACTTCCTTGTGCTCTGAAGGAAGACAAGACCTTAAGCAATTAGCTGACCTTTCTGAAGTCTCACACTATAACTAAACAGTCTCGGGCTTGCACTTCCTGTCTCCAAAGCATTCTTTGGCCCATTTCACAGAATCCAGAGGAGGTGCACATGTGCCTCCAGCTTAGCAGAGGTCAACTGGGAGAGAGGGGAACAACCTGCTCGCTCAGCTCTGCCTGTGCTCAGCGTCTACCACCCAACCCTCTTCCACTTGCGATCCTTGTCTCTGGGGGGCAGTGGGCAACACCGGGCTTCCTTAGAAGTTGTATGTCTGAGCGGAAGAGGAGGAGATGGCGGCTGTTGACATTGCTTTCTGGTTGAGGGGATCTTTCTTTTGTTGCAGCATACCATTGGAAGGTTTTGTTTTGTTTTTTCCTGCCAGGACCAGATGAGGCATCAGAGACACAAAGATAAGTAATAAAAGGCCCCCCAATAGTTTCCTGGGGGGACTTACAAGAAGAAGAACACACGATGGAAGTAGAGACAAAGGATCATCTTAAAGCTATGGGGCTCTATAACAGGATGCTTTACTCATTCGTTCGTGTGCTCGTCCATTCATGTTTAATTAAGGCAGAAACTGACTCTGCACCCAAGCTGCTCAGAAAACCATTGTGTGGCCCAGAATGGCCTCACATGCATGGTGATCCACATGCTTCAGGTTCCCTGGTTCTGAGATTGCATGTCTGAGACAGTATAGCCAGTTCTGGAATATTCCTCAAAAGACACTAACTTGGGTAGTCCTTACTGCACCTGTTTAAGAGTTTCTTATTTCTAAACTGGAGAGCATCTATAAACAATGGAGCTCTGCCATGTGGATGAGGGTCTACCCGAGGAGAGGAGTGGGGTCCTGATGGCACCGTTCGTCATCACCGGCCTTCCACAGTCTGTGATCAGAAGCTCCATGTGATCGATCACCCTGCATGTCAGGGCCACTTGATGACTTATGGGCACTGCCCTGGGGCTTCGCCAAGAAATGCCTGTCCTAACTTCAGCCAGCAATGGCTCCTGATTTATGTACTTCATGGAATATGGCCTCTACAAATTAAAGTATTTCAGAGGGTTGATCAAACAAAATTTACTATATGGAAATCTAACCGGCTGAGTCATCGACCCTTCCAGTCATGACTGAGTTTCTCTAAGCATGAGGTTCTGGAAGGTAACCAGTTTCACAAGAGTTAGAGGTTCTGTGTGCCTAGGAATTTAAGTGAATGGGGTCTGTTTTGAAAGAAACCTCGGTGTGGGTCAGTGTGGATTTTAATTAGATGTTAACGTCAAGCGTGAAGCATCTTGGGCACCTGTCACCGAGGCACTTCCTCTCTCCATAGCTTTCAGCCCTTTGAACCACAACTTGAATCAGAGACATAAGTCATCTCAGGTAATGGTGTGATAGGAAACTGGTTTTGTTCTCAACCCATGGGTAATGGATGGAAACCACACCCAAAGAAATAGATGCCTGTGTCTGCTGACAATTGAAAGGAACACAGCAACTTTTACTTATCTCACTTAATGGATGTTGTCACGTGCAAAAGGTAAATCAAATCAATAACGCCAAGATCAAACATACCAATCGCCTCCTCCACACACAATGCTCTCATCTATATAAATCTCAGCCACTTGACATCCTGTTTGAACGCATGCGCCTGCTGAGCCTCTTCTATCTTGGGCTGTGTCAGTCTCCCTAGAACTTTTATGGAGAGGAAGGCTGACTGAAGACAGAGCAGAGAGCTCCTAATTAGCCAGTTAATTGAGAAGGAGCTCTACGGAGGGTCATCTGAAGTGTTGGGTTCCTGCCCTGCCTCCCCCTCGAAAGCTCCCCGCCCTCACACTCATTTCACAGAAAGGTTGGAAGTGGCCTCCCGGTGACCCCGGGGCTGGAACAGATTGTGATCTGCTTAATTAGGCTCCTCTGTTCTTACACCTCCAGCCTAACACTGCTTCCCCCAGGGTGCATTTCTGTGTGAAGCTGGGAGCAGTTTGGGAAAAGGGTGGAGAGATGCTAGGTGGACTTCCAACTTTAAATGGCCTCTAAGAAGCCCCTTACTGCTTACTTACTCCTCTTCCTTTGCTCCTCTTCCTTGTCCAGCCTCTAGGCCACAAGAAAGCTCCACTCTGGGCACAGAGACCTCAGCGGAGCCCAGTGCTGGTGGCTTCCTTAGCATGGCTGTCTTCTTGTTTCTGTTTGGCTTGCTTTACCTCCACCCTGCATCTCCTCAACCTGCCCCTGGTCTACAGAGCTTGCTGGCTTCTTCTCTGGGTCACAGTAGCCTGAGCAGAGAATGCCTCTGTTGCCATGGCTTTGCCCTCACTCTAGAGTCATTCCTAGTGTTCCAGATGCCCTGTCCTGCTTTGCTCCCAAGGCACATGCTGTCCCTACCACCAGGTAGCTATGGCAAGATTCCAGACACCTAGGCATATAAATGAGGTAGAGCTTTGTGTTATTATTTGTAACACCAGTGTTGACAAGCCGTACAGCTTCAGTCTCACTGGGTTTTCACAAACACTGGGCTTGAGCTGTGATATTGGAAGCAGGCAGAGATGCCTTTCTCCCTCTGTTCATGAAACTGGATGAATCTCAGAAAGTAGAACCGTGATTTTGCTTGTTTTCTGTATTTCTGGGGTAAACCTCAAGGAAAAAAGTGTGTGTGTGTGTGTGTGTGTGTGTGTGTATGATGTGGGGTGTGTGTGTATGTGTGTGTACATGTGGTGTGGTGTGTGTTCCTTCCATGTGTGTGCTTGATGTTCTCATGAGACTGCATCCAGCCTGATGTAGCTATGATTTCAGTTGCCTTTAGTTTCACAATCCGCAGCTGCCACTGTTTGTGAGGACTTGGAACACTGTAAACAAAGATGTGAGTGCCTGCCTTAGTGTCTGAGATGTGAGAATCACTTGCCAATTCACGGTCATGCTCAATTCCTTCAGGTCTCAGGAGTAGTGAGCATACAGGCTTTGGTGGGTGCTACCTGCAAAGGGCCTCAGTTAGCACCCACCTTTCTCTGCCAAGAGTTCTGAAGCAGAGTCATAAAGGTCAGACACACACACACACACACACACACACACACACACACACACACAGACCACATGCATTTAAAGAATTAGTTTTTAAAAGAAAGAAAAATAGAACCAGGAAAGAGTTCACCTTAAATGAGGGTTCTGTCATCCCAGTTCTATAAGGATCTGTTACACCCACTCTTAGTTCTGAAGCCACACTGTCCTTGGAAGCCAAATGAAAAACTAGCTTTATGTCAGAAGAGTTTGGACATTCATAAAATGGGAATAAGTTTAGAGGGTCTCTTATGTACTTTGTATAGCCATTTCCTCCAGATAGAAATAACTCTTCAGGAGGGAGGAAGGAAAAAGACTGGGGAACTAAGACTCAGGAAACCTGTAAGGCTGAGGAAGTTCATGAAACTTAGGAGGCTGAGAAAGCTACCAGATTCACAGAAGTCCTTCCCCCAGGGAATAGAAGCAGACAGCAATTGCTGAGAATGAGGAGACTCTTCAGTGTAGCTGCCTGCAGTTTGTGTGGGGAGGGTCAGGGTCCAGGGTTGCAGTTTCTGTGAGTCTCTACCCATGCTGCAGGGGGCTTTTCAATCATGTCACACCCTCTGAATCACCTAGACTCTGTAAGTAACCCCACTAAACTCATTGGTTCACCAAGCTTGATGTTATTTCTTTGGTCTAACATAGTTTTCTCTCTAGGATGAATAGAGGTTTGTCCATGTATCCCCTAGAAAAGTCATTCAGTGTTGTACAGTTTAGATCCTATTATTTGAAAACTAGACATCCTGACCAGTGTGTGTGTTAGGGGAGATATATGTGTGTGTATAAAGATATTGTGCTTGATAGTTTTATGTCAACTTGACACAAGCTAAAGTCATCTAAGAGGAGGGAACTTCCATTAAGAAAATTCTTCCAAAAGATCTGAATGCAGATAAGCTTGTAGGGCATTTTCTTAATTAGTGATTCATGGGGAAGTGCCCAGCCCACTGCACGTGGTGCCATGACTGGGCTGGTGGTCCTGGGTTCTGTAGGAAAGCAGGCTGAGCAAGACAGTAAGCAGCACTCCTCCATGGTCTCTGTTCCTGCCTCCAGTTCCCCGCCCTGCTCGAGTTTCTGTCCTGACTGACTTCCTTAGATGATAAACAGTGTAAGCCAAGTAAACCCTTTCCTCCCCAGCTTGCTTTTGGTCATGGTGTTTTGTCGCTGTCTTCACACATGAGCCCTTCCGCCACACACAGGTGCTTGCCGTGACCTCCACCAGCTCTCACCACCCCAGCCAGCCCACATTGTGTTCCTCCCCAACCTGCCCTGGAACACCAAGCAAGGCCCTGCCTCTTCCTCCTCTGCATACTATAATAGATCACAATCATACTAACTAGTTCACAGTTGTGCCATCCCTACCTCTCCAGTCTTGAGTCTACTGCGTGTAGGGTGATGTTTCTTTCCCTAGCAATTAGCTTGAGACCATTCAAAGAGGATTCATCGAAAGAACGCTCTTGTTAGAATGATCTAGAGTTCAGAAGCCTTTCTGTGCTTGAAGCCCTCAGGTCCAGTCCTCGTCAGTCTGGGCTGCTGTAGTGAAGTCCTGTAGACTTTACTATGTAAGCTGAGGGGCTTACACAGCCTCCTGGAGGCTGAGGGTCAGCTGGGGCCCTTACTAGGGAGTACTCACTGACCTCTCTTAGAAAGGTGCTAATAGCAGGCTCTACCTTTATGTGATCACCCCACCTCTTATCACTTAGCAGAGCGGGACTTCAGCATGGGGATTTTGAGGGAGGTGCACACACTTAGTTTGCAATGCCAACGATTTTTATTTTGCACACAATCCCACGCCACCGAAAGCTGCACTCCTAGGAGTTGCAAGTTTATAGTGTTGTCAGTTAGAAGCCTTACTCCTCCATGCCCCCGGACAGTGCTCCCTCCACCCTATGTCCTCCTCTTCTTTTTAAAAAACTCACAGTGCTGCCCATATGTTCATGGGTGTTGAACATAGGCAAACTTCCAGCAGCCATACCCCCACAGATAAATGTCTGTCCCTGCCCCGAGCAGTCATAGCAACCTGATACAGCTCTCGTTACATGTACAAGATCAGGCCAGTCAGCATTCCACACTGAATGGGGGGAAGAGGCTCATGAGACCTCATCCCTAGAGTCTCTCTCTGGAATATGTTAATATCTATATAGGCCTTAAAAGCCTGTGCTTGATAATAAAGAATTTCAGCATGTAGGAAATACTCTTAATAATGCATGAAACTTTACCCAAGTCTTCCAGCATAAACGTTTGCCGGTTTCTGTCCAAATAACCTTCTAATAAAGGGAAGAACAGTTCAAGTCCGCTTTGTACCTCACTTTATTTTCCTCCTCCCTAATACTAAATATTCATCATTTTCAAGTCAGGGATATTATCGACAATGGGAAAAAGAATGTTGATATAATATTGTTACATGGTTTTCAGTGCCTATACCAGTTTGATCATTTGCTGCAATGGTGTCATTTGGTACTTTTAAAATGCAAAGTGCAGCCTGTGACCTCAATTTTATCATCAAGTCTCTTCATCTTCCTTATCTCAGATATTCCTTAGCTGATGGTTGCTGTGTTATCTTGGCAGTTTTGGAAGCACTTAGCCGGGCCTCTTCCCTCCTCTGGTTGGAATGTGGATTCCCACAGCTAGGATCCCCTGCTCCACCTTCACATGCATTTCCCGTGGGGAGCAGTGCTCAGGATGCTGCGTGTGTGTGCAAGGTGGGGTTCAGCACAAAGAAAGCAGCACTGCTATCCGACCTCCTCAAATTATGAGGTTCACAACTGAGGTCCAGCTGCTGGTTCCTTTGTTCCATCACCTAGCTCAGTTCTACGTATCGAGTGTAGTGGGTGTTGGTAAGTTTTTGAGTGCCTTAAACCATACTTAATAGCCTTCGTCTATTTGCCTGAAAGTTTGTGACTGTCTTTACTGAATTGTGTAGCCCTCAAAGGCCCCTGTGCTGAGGACCCAGTGTGTGTTCTTGGGAAGGGCATTTAGGAAGTAGGGCCTGATGGGAAGTCACTAGAGGCATGCCCTATTGGACCATAGTATTTTCTTAATCGTTTTGGTTATGAAGTACGTGGTCTCCTCTACTACATGCTCAAGCCATGATGCAGTGCCTGGCCAGAGGCCCAAAGCATTGGCACATCCAGCCTTTTTCATTTCTCTTCGTAAGTTAATTTCCCCAGATATTTAATCACAATGCTGTTATGCTGCCTACATAGCAATACTGGACATTTTTTTCATGCTTGGTGGCCATTTCTTTGTCTTTTAGAAAAGTATCTATTCAAGTGTTTGCCCATTAAAAAATAGGTTTATTAATGTTTTCACATTGACTCTTACATATTCATTTCTTAATATTGTTGCATTATTAAAAATTATTTTCTACCTTAATGTAGTAATAACTTCTGGTATTTTTTGCACAGTGGAGGACGGTGGAATATTGCATATTTCAAAGGAGCTAGAAAGAGATTTATATGTGGAGTGTGGTAGTTTGAATGAGACTGGCCCCATAGGCTCATATAGATGAATGTTTGGTTCCCACGCTGTGGACTGTTTAGGAAGATTACAGGCTGTGGCCTTGTTGGAGGAGGTGTGTCACTGAGGGCGGACGCTGAGGTTTAAAAAGTCCACACCAGGCCTTGTCTCCCTGTTTCTTCGCCTCGGGATTCTGAATCAGGATCTATTGCTGTAGCACCCTGCCTGCCTAACACATGCTTCCCACCGTAATGATCATGGACTTACCCTCTGGAACGGTATGCAAACTAAACGCTTTCTTTTATAAGTTTCCTTGGTCATGGTGTCTTTTCACAGCCACAGAACAGTAATTAAGACATGGAGATTGGAAATGATGTAATATTTAATTTTTAACCAATACACGTATGTACGGTGGATACATTCACGATACACACATGTGTCAAAATGTGCATGCTAGAGTCCACAAAGGTGTAAACCCCAGAGCGAAGGAAACCCTTCGGTATAGAACTAGCCTGGCATGCACAAGACCCTGGAGGTCCATCCTCAGTACCAAAAATAAAAGTCAATAAACAAGCATGAGAACAAGCCTCTGGGACGAACCTTTAAGAAGGTTGAGGGTCAAGGGTGTGTGATGTGTTCACTATAGATGCAGCAAAACGGGTCATTAGGATAGTTAGAGTTACGAAACCATGGGTACACCAGTAGCATTGCGAAGCTATGTGGGCATGTAGGTTTTTACTGACAGCCTCACCTGGAGCTAGCACGAGAGGGGTTGGAAGCCATTTGTTTTTGTCTGCAAAACAAATAGGGTAATTTCGTACACCTTGGGGTGTAGAACTGAAAGGCACACCTTATTCTTTGTGCTTATATCCTGTGTGTGGAATTCTTAATCTCCATCCCCGATCTTGACAACACTCTATAACATATGCCAAGAAATGCGAACAGAGGCTTTTCTGGTCCAGGAATTTCACTCCCTTTATTATGTCATACTAGAACCTATAATCACAAAAATGTCTTCCAAATCACTGACTCCTGAGTTAAGAATCTGTTGTGAAGTTGAAAGCAAAGTTCTACTTACACAAAGTAAACATTCGTGTGGGTGGATTTTGTTTCTTATATTTGTTTCTAACCTGTGAACTGTTGCCTTGGGCTTGTTAATAATGTACATACCTAGCTGTAGAATATAACTAATGTGTGCTTCCTTGGAAATACCTGGAAACATGGGCAACTGAGATACAGCCCATGAGTTGGGTTGGTCAAATCTTTGTTTAAAAAATATATGTATGTATATATGTATGTACAACTTTTTGATTTTTGATCCTTTCTCAATAAAGTAGTTTTAAATAAAATGAATCTACTTTGTTACTTTTATTCATTTATTTTTACATCAATTGTAATTATGGATTGAGGCATCACCAGATGACTGGAACATGAGCACGTGAAGGCCAGACCTGTTGAGTCTGAGAATGTGGGCATATGGAGGAGGCTTCCACTGCTGAGACTGTTGCTGGTCAGGGTTGGATCTGCGTTTGGGATTATCTTGCATGCAAGGCTGGTGAATGACTTGGGGGACATGGCACAGACTTCCAAAGGCCGATGGCTGAGCCAGTAGGGGAAGACTCAGTGGGAACCATTCCCTCCTACCCATCTCTCCCTTGTCTTCTGACTCCCCAGGAGCAGGCCGGGGCTCCATCAACACATCTGGCCCTCTTGTATCCATATGTGGTATAAAATTCTCTTTCCTTCATAGTTCACCCAAAAGAATTTAGGAGTCTTGCAATGCAGACACACTGACTGATCTATTAATGAACGTGAATCAGATGAAACAAACAGGTGACAGAGTAGGCGCACAGATGCCATGGAAGATGAATCCAAGCCAATGGACCAGGACTGCAGGTGACCGGATTTGCATAGAGACTGTAGCTGCATTTCAATTTCCAAGAGCAGACTGTACTCTGAAAATATCTTTTGGGTTATTTTGTTGCCACTTCTGATTTCCTCTAGTATGTGTTATCTTTGCAACACTTTTTCCTTTAAGCCCAACTTGCTAGCTATGGACATTTTACAGAACGACTGAGCTGAGGACTCAGGAATCGACCTTCTCTGATCATCATTGTGTGGACAGTTTACTTCCCATCACTTTTGGTGCAGCAAAGTGACAGGACTTGGAGGACTACATCTTTAGTCACTGCCTGGAGAAGCAGCCAGACACTGGGTATCGCTGTCTTCTTTCTCAGGATGGTGTTTACCTTTGAGTCCACTCTGAGAGCTTCCCTGGGTCTCTGTAGTCTAACTCATGTCTGCGGATTTTCTTAATCTATTTCCTTTGTGTCAGAAAAAAAAAAAAAAAACCCTCAAATGTGGTAGAAATCTTTGAGTTTTATCAAACAGCGATGCCTTTTATTAGACTTTTAAAAGCTGAAACAGTTAATTCACCCATTCCAAACATCTTAATTGTGTGCGAGATTCTGGGCAGTGTTGTGCCAGCTCTGGGGAGGGAAGGGTGGATGAAACAACTTTACTGCCCTTAGAGATGTAGATGTCTAATGGAAGGAAAGACCTCTCCCCACTGAGCTGGAATGTGACAGAAGTGCTTCAGAAAAGCTGGAAAGAAAGGAAAAGTGAAATAGGTCAAGACCAGCATTAAGTGGTGAGGATAAATCGTGTCAGGGCAGGTTGCAAATGGCATGTGTGGGCTTGCCTCTCATAAGATAAGGTGTGCAGAAACCATTACCACTTGATAAGTACAGGCACCAACTCTGCAGACAGCATTACAGATATTATACACAAACAATGTGAATGCTGCTAACAGCACGGATAGCACCGCTAAGTGTGGGCAGCCACTGTGTGCCAGGCACTTGAAGGGCGCTTTGTGGATGTGTCGCCTTGGATCTGAGGAATTAAACCACACGTGAGGAAGGTGGCAGAGGGCTGCAGCTCACGAGGGAAGTCAGAACCAGGAGACCTCCACTCCAGCCTGCGCGAGCGGTGTCTGCTTGTATGTGATCATTTTAACTGCTTCTCATCTTGTTGATAATCTCTGTTCCTACAGGGAAAACATGCTCATTCAGAGGGTTTTATGAGAAAAGTAAGCTAATTCACTTAGCACAGTGAATTCACATCAGCACTGTGTATGTGTGTGTGTCTCTCTCTCTCTCTCTCACACACACACACACATGCCCACACACACACATACACACAGAACACACACCCAAACACACACACACATACACACACACATACACACACACACATACACACACACACATGCATGCCCCCCACTTACACACAAAAACACACACCAAACACACATACACATACACACATGCACACAAACACAGACACACATACACACACACACACACACACACACACATGCATGCCCCCCACTTACACACAAAAACACACACCAAACACACAGACACATACACACAGGCACACAAACACAGACACACATACACACACACACACACACACACACATGCATGCCCCCCACTTACACACAAAAACACACACCAAACACACATACACATACACACACGCACACAAACACAGACACACACACATACACACACACACACACACACACACATATGCACGCCCCTCACATACACACAAAAACACACACCCAAACACACACACACACGCAGACACACACATACACACACACACATACACACACACACATGCATGCCCCCCACTTACACACAAAAACACACACCAAACACACATACACATACACACACGCACACAAACACAGACACACATACACACACACACACACACACACACACACATGCATGCCCCCCACTTACACACAAAAACACACACCAAACACACAGACACATACACACAGGCACACAAACACAGACACACATACACACACACACACACACACACACATGCATGCCCCCCACTTACACACAAAAACACACACCAAACACACATACACATACACACACGCACACAAACACAGACACACACACATACACACACACACACACACACACACATATGCACGCCCCTCACATACACACAAAAACACACACCCAAACACACACACAAACACAGACACACATACACACACACACATACACACACACACATGCATGCCCCCCACTTACACACAAAAACACACACCAAACACACAGACACATACACACAGGCACACAAACACAGACACACATACACACACACACACACACACACACATGCATGCCCCCCACTTACACACAAAAACACACACCAAACACACATACACATACACATACACACACGCACACAAACACAGACACACACACATACACACATACACACACACACACATATGCATGCCCCTCACATACACACAAAAACACACACCCAAACACACACACACACGCAGACACACACACACTCAACAGATGAAAAATCCAGCCTTAAAGACTGTTCTTTATTTCTAAATAAAGAAGTCCAGTTAGTGCAGGCCTGTACTCTCCGAAGTTCGTGTCTCTTTCCACACTGCATTGTATTTATTTGGCTCTACGTAATCTTATATAGTTGAGATAATCTAGCTATCATATGCAAATCTTCAGAACAGTCACCCTCACACACTCTGTCTAGAAATGGATGTTTATTTTACCTCTTCATTTAGATTATACCTCCATTTGTGCGACCACTGACTTATCCAGTATGCTCACCTACATGACATAATTCTATGTGGCACTGAAAGTATGCCTGTGTGAATCAACCCAGGAAGTGGGAACAGAGTCAGATTTTGGACGCTGTGTTATGGTTGGGTATGTAAATGTGTATCCGGGGGTCATTCAAAGGCCTCTTCCTACTAGATGTATGAGCAAGGCTCTCTTAAGTGTTATTAGTTTCGGAATCCTTAGGAGAATATGAGAGTGTGGCCGAGTAGGAGTGAACTGATATTTAAATAATGTTAATGCTGACACAGCACAACACAACAGAACCAAAGGCTTTATATTGCCCTCTTTGCTGCTGTCATCACAATTAGTGTATTTATTAAGGATAATTGAGTAGCCAGGGTAGAATAGTAAAGTTTACTGCCACGGGGAGGGGGTGTCCCACACTGAAAACGTCACAAAATTGCGTTGCTTTCAAGCATGTCCCATTTTTCTTGGAATTCTGTTCTTGCATCAGGATGTGCAACCTCAGAGATGCACCCAAGGCGCTGAAGCACTAAGAATCTCGTATAGGCTTTAGAAAAGGGAATCGCATGTAGATTCTCTCACATGCCGCCAAAGCATCTCCCATTGGCTCCATATGTTAGCCAACATTCCATTTGTATTAGTCAGGGTTCGCTAAAGGAACATAATAATATAATGAATATATATTATATATCAATGATATTATATTTGTACACATATGATTTATTGGGGTGGCGGACAGGCTGTCTCTGGCATAATGGCTGTCCCAAGTCTAATTAGCACCTTACACTTCCTAGTGCTCTTTTTCTCCTCAAGCTGTATGTTTTGCATTTTTCCTTGCTCAGCTTGCGCCACCAATAAAAATACATGGCAGAGTCATTATTAGGCTGTCTTGAAATCTCCTCTGCAAAGGCAATGAATCCAAAACTCTTCAATATTTCCTCAGGCAGATTTTTTGGACAAGAGCTGAAAACAGCCACATTCTTTGGCCAAAATATCACAAGAAGGGTCTCAAGGCCACTTACTAATATACTTCTCTTCTGAAACCTCTTGAGCCAGGCCGTCATAACCAACATAGCTCTCAGCACCCCGTCTTCCATGTTCCAACTAGTATGTTCCCGGTAAGTCTGTCTTAAAGCATTTAACTTCTTTTCTTTCTTTCTTTTTTTAGTTTATTTTTTCTTCTCTCATACAATACATCCCAACCCCAGCCACACCTCCCTCTACTCTCTGCCCCCCCAACTTCCCTCTCCCCCAGATCCACCCCCAACATCCCCTCCTGCTTCTGCTCAGAGAAGAGCAGGTCTCCCAGGGTTACCAATCAAACAGAACTTAACAAAATGGAACAAGGCTAGGCACAAACCCCTATATATCAAGGTTGGATGAGGCTACTTAGCAGGAGGAAAGAGGTCCCAAGTGGCTTTTCTAATTCAAAATCCCAAAGTCCACATTCTGCCAACAAGCAGCACGGTCCAGCCTGTCACAGCCTGATCATGACAGTTCCAGCTTCTGTTTTAGTCAGTGTTGTATTGCTGTGGAGAGACATTATAACCAAGGCATCTCTTAGGAAAGAAAGCATTTAACGGGAATTGCTTACAGTTTTGGAGGTTTTGATCATTGCCATCATGGCGGGAAGCATGATGGCATGCAGGCAAGCACTGAAGCAGTAGCTGAAAGCTACATCCTGTTCTGCAGGCGGAGAGAGACTCTGGACTTGGCATAGGCTTTTGAAACCTCAAAACCCACCCGCAGTGATACGCTTCCTTTAACTAGGCCACATCTGTAGCAGTATGCTGCTGTCATGGATCAGCAAAGAAGACACAGAGGCATATTCATGGATGTAAACCCTGCTAGACCTCAGCAGAGGGAGCCGCTATCATGGCAAGACCCGACCAGGACAGTGAAATCCTGAGCCTCTCATCTCAGGGATTTTTATTGATACCTAAGTTTCTTAAGGTGTTCTATAGATAGCAAGTGCAGATCAATGAGCAATCAAGCATCATTTACTTAAAGCCAACGCCTGCAGACAATACAAATGCCAAGGCCTAGGCATCCCTTAACCGGACAATGCATAAAACAACTACTTTAAACATAACTAAAAATAAACTTCCTAACACCTCCTAATCTTTCCAATCCTTTCAAATAGCACCACTATCTGGTGGTGACTAAGCATTCAAATGTAGGAGCCTCTGGGGTCCATTCTTAGTCAAACCACCACAGTAGGGAAGACAATATGGCAGGATTATGAGCCTGGCCCATCACATTGCTTTGGCAATCCAGAAGCAGAAAATGAGAATAGGAAGCGATGCTGGACTGCAAACCTTCAAAGCCTCCCCGGTGAGGTATTTCCTCCAACAAGTCTCCATCTCCTAAAGGTTCCACAACCTCCCCAAACAACACCAACCAGCTGGGGACACAGTGTTCAAACACATGAGCGATGGGGTTGATTTCATCTTGATATAACCAGTGCAAGAAGGAGGTTCACCTGACAGACACAGTGTTCAGGAGGAACTCTGTCTTCTCCAGAAGACAGACACAGGGTTTGCACAGACACTGCAATGGGCAGACTCATCACCATAAAGCAGGTGGTGGATGATTTCAAGGAACAGAACTTTCCAGACACAACAGGGCAAATGTGAACTACCAGAGACCATGACAACATGTTCAGGACCCGTATAAGGCAGCACAAAGGAGGAGAAGTGGGGGGAAATTCCCACCCCTAGCCAAGAAGTATCCACAAATGATAGCTGCTGGGAGAGCAAAATCAGTTTTCTCCCACGGAGTGAAACTGGATACACCAACTCCCAGGCACTGCTCTTTCTCGGGAGTAGCTGACAGCAGCTTGCACTCTGTGTGGTCTTGGTTTTGTCTTCTATTTTTGTGTTTAAGAGAACATGAAGAACATGAAGTTGAGTGGGTAGAGAGGGAAGGATATGGAGGAGTTGGGGATAGGGAAGAATATGATAAAATTTTACTGTATGAAATTCACAAAGAATAAAAATAAGTAAATAAATTAAACTTTAAAAAAAACGAACCCTTAAGTTGAACTAAACTCTCAGGAACTTTGCACCATGTTGTCTCTTGGATCTTACACTCCCTAGACAGTATTCTCATGTGCCTTCTAGAGACTGCTTATGTTTGTTCTATTCTCACTGTCTACATATTCAGCTGTATCTAGCAGGAGAAAGGAGGGAAGACACTTCAACAATATCTCTACGTAAGTGGAAGCCGCAGGTAGCTGAACCTGAACCACCTGAGCGTAGTTATTTACCGAAGAGTCAGTTCTGTGCTGCCACAACATATAGGGCCCAAGGTCACCATGCACGGGTACCACACATCTCAGCAATAAGCTCCAGATAGAGATGCAGCAGTCAGTCCAATAGTGTGGTCACAGCATCGCGCTACACCGAGAACAGGAGGGGAATTTACACTATTTTATTTTACGACATCTGTATTTGGTTGAAATGAAATAACTGATCATTGTCATGTGAGACATATCTGATGTTACTGAAGTTTAACTATGCTTATATATTCTAGATCAACTGGATTCTGCTATGGATTTCTAAACCAACCTCACCAAGAATGGGACATTCTTGCAAGTACTGTGTTTCTAACTGAATGCTGTTTATCTTCTCTCTTTGTTCTGGTCCTGTTAAATGCGCATTCCATATTCCTCCCACACAGCATGTGCTGATGTGGTGTCCACAGCAGCAGCAGCAGTCAATGTATGCCATTCTTGTGCCAACCTATGCCATTCTTTCAACAGGAATGAGATTATTTGGTCCTTACAATGACCTGATAGTCACTACCATTGCTTGGCTTTCGTAGGTGAGAAGCTCAAATACAGAGAAAAGAACTTGACCAAAGTATGGCTATTCCTTTGTGCACAACAAGGCTTGGCACTAAGGCTAAATTGTTTATTTTTCTGTTTCAGAGAATTTATTATATATTCCTGAATGTTCTCCCTAAGTCTTTCGGTCTATGATGGTGACTTCAACTCCAACCCCGAAGCCCCATCTTCAACATTCACTGTACCCAAAGAACCTTTGGGTTCTTTAAAATGCCCGCCATGCCATAGATGAACACCTATAAAGGGCCTGTCTGATGGTGCTTATTGGGTGACTCTCCGTTTTGGGAGTCTAACACTCATGCGTGCATGGCTAGGCACTGGTGGTCTAAGTTTATGACTGCTTCTGTCCCAGGCTTTCATTTGCAATGGGGTAAACATGGAGGGATAATGTGAGACACCCTGCACCCAAAACAGTCTTGCCTCAGCTTGCTATACAAACACGGAGCACCACGAGTGCAGAGTTTCTCTCCTGCAGTGCTGCTCAGGGTAGACAGGAGTGTCGTTTATTTCTCCATGCACCTGGGTTGCTTAGGTCTTGGGAAAGTGATGCAGCTAACACGGTGGCTATTGGTTTTGCCACGAACAATAATAACATTGTTCATCCTTGACTCCAGAATCTCCTACTTTTTAGAACAATCATGTGACCGTGTCAGAATAACTTGTCAGCTCACAGTAGGATGAAAATCACAGACCTGTCACAAGTTGGACACGCTAAGAGTTACCCTTGCTTTCTAATCAGAGTGCTCCGGCAGCCTGGCCTGTGTGCAGCTGGAGGACATCCAGTCTCTGCTTTTTTGTATAGGAAGAGGGAGCTAGTGTTCAACTCCAGGCAGATAAATGCTTCACCATCATTGGTCATTGTGCATCTTAGGATTCTGCCGGTGTAGCACCGCTGGAATTCCTCCCTGATAATAGAAGTTCTGCTTGCCTGCTCATCTCACGCTTGCAGTAATGTAGATGAAATTGGTCATCTGGCAATGTCTTTTTATTTTTAAAACTGATCTGTTTATTTATCCCACTTTCTCAACACTCTTGCCTCTTGTGCTCCCCTTTCTTCTCTCTGAGTTTACTAAATATGCCCCAAAAACAATCCTCCTTTTCCTGTTTTTCTCTAGTTTTCGTCTTTGTTTGCTTGGGTTTCTTGGGCAGTAATCCCAGTCTGGTTTATATTTCTCCTTGTGCCTACCATTCTTTTTTTTTCAAACCGGTTCTTTTCTTTGTAACTACTCTCCTCGGTCATTTATTTTCTCATCAAAGAATGGAGAAAATTTAAAGAGACCTCCCAGCTGATCTCTCAAGACTAACATTTCTCTGTGTATGTTTAAAGATATTCTTTTCTGATGCTGAAAGATGAGGCTTAATACCTTCCTTCCTCACTTTGCTGCTGACTCCGGTGACATCTGTTCGGATTGATGCTTGCTTCACTTTCTTTGCTCTTACTGAATTGCCAGTACGCCTGTCCTGCTGCGACTGTGAAAGGGAAGTCCCTGCATGTGTCTGTGTGTCTGCAGGAGTGCCACGCAGAACGGTTGCCTAGAGGAATGCTAGGCTGAGCTTGGGCATGTTTATTTTGGAATGTCATTCCCAATCAAATCTAACATTTATAACCAGCTTTCCTCCGTGGCTTTCTGAGCCACGGTTTAAATGTCCGAGAATAAACATGTCAGCTGTAAATGGAAGATTACGGCAGCAGCTAAGGAAGATTGCCATCTCATCGGCTGCTCATAGCCATGTCTAGGGACTGTGGAAAGAGCAGATATGTAGAATGGGCTATGGGGGATAGGATGTTAAAATCACTCAAGCACCTTGTCTATCAGTGCAGGGTAACCACTGAGAACGTGTCTTGAGCCAGAAAGTTTTAAAGAAATGTCTCCAAGTCACCAGTGTCTGGAGTCTAAGAGTATTACGTTTTCCAGTAGAGATGCACAATACAGTTATGAAAATTTGTGGTTGCACTGAACTGGGCCGAGAATGTTCATCAAGGATGCCCGGTTGCGGACGAAGGGCCACTTAAGTTCTCCTTTGCTTTTTGCATGTGGAGTATTTTTGACAGATGACTGCACCCAGCTTGCTGACACATTCCCTGGACACATCAAGGAAAATCGCAGTGTCAGGAGTCATTTGCCAGTGTCTTCAAGAGATATGAACTTAATACAGCTTTCGTATTTAGGAAGCCAGTACAAGCTGCCAGACGGCCAAATGAAGGATGTCCCGCCGAGTTGGGTTCATATAGTCAAGCGAACGTGACGCACTGTGACATCCTCTACACTGGCATGTGGTGATGCTTCAGGAAACGCAGCCCACTCTGCCCTCCCAACTGCTGGGAAGTCTACGATTCTGGATCAAGAGAGTCTGGGAAAAGACTTGATGCAAAAAAAAAAAAAATAAACCAATCTTCAGCATAAAATCTGAAGTTTTATCTCCAGCTTGGGCTTTTCCAGCTTCCCCCAGGTCTTCTCACAAACAGAGTGGCTGTTTAGAGCTTTAGCAATGAAGCTGAAGCCTCTTGTGTGGTGACCTTGGTGCGAGCAAGCCTTGATGTGTGCTCACAGACCATCCCATTCCCCACTGCGCTCTCAGGACGCAGAGAAGAGCAGCTGCTGACACAGGCAGGGGGATCAACGCCATGGCCATTGGTCTCATCAGTTTCCCTAATCCTTGTGGGGTCGTATTCTGACTTCAGCTGCCTTTAGCAGACAGAGCACCCAAGGCCCTGCACACTGAGAAGAGGCTGGGTGCTGTTTCGTCTGCTTCTCCGCTACATTCTTGTGCAGGTAGCAGGCAGGGAGGTGGGCTGAGGTTGACTTGCTCAGCTAGAAGGAATAAAAGAACCTAGCCACGGTCGTTAAGACATCAGTTACTTTTCTGAGCTCACTTAGCGTGTGTGATAGTTAAGGAACGTTGCTTCTGTGCATCAAGCCTGCATTGTGTCTCTGTGAACAGAAAGGAAGCCTATGTTCTCTTTACTGCAATGTCTACTTTCAGCCAATGAAGTAAAACATTTTACCTTATTTTACCTGAATACTTGAAGAGAAAGTTTTCAAGAGTTTTTTTTCAAGAAATATTTCAAGAGAAAAACCTTAGTGGATATGAAATTATCCACAGACCTTACTCAATTTTCATTCTCTTATTTTTTTTTTTTAATATAACCCACAAACCATGAGTTTTAATACATCAAAGCAAGGAGACATTATGATTTAATATGGATCACAAAATTGACAGCAAATATTGCACGATGACTGGGTGACAAGAGGTATTGCTGGGAGTGACTAGGCCTCCATCATAGGCCTCCATCATGGGCCTCCATCATAGGCCTCCATCATGGGCCTCCATCATAGGCCTCCATCATAGGCCTCCATCATACATCCCTCTGTTGCCAGCTAGACATATAGACTGCTTTTGCGTATACAGACTCTGATTTCTAGAGTGTTTACAACTCAAGGACTGTAGAATTTAAATTTGAAAGGATTAATTTTTGTAGTGTTTGTAATGATTTTCTGGCAAATTTTTAGTGTTTTCTGCGGCAGCTGAGAATACACTCACTCATCGCTTTCACCCCACGATCACTGTCAAAATAAAATTAATCAGTGGTTATCTAATGCTATATATCTGGTAATCCCTTGGTTATGGGGTGTTTCACACATTGATTTGTTTCCCAACCCCCTGCCCCCCATCCTGGAGAACGCTCTCACTCTCTGCGTGATCTTTAGCAGATGATTTAAAGCTACGGGTCATCTGGGAAGCATATGTGGGGTTTTAAAGAAAATTGGCCCGAAAGAGCTTAAATTCACAAATATGCCATGCCACGCATGGTATTTTATTTATCAGAAATCTTAATAAACACTTCCATCATAATTTTCTTCAAAGTAGTCTTGGCACATCTTGGATTTCTTCCTTCTCTTTATAACCTCTTGATACACAAACCATGGCGTGGAGGCTGTTTACTGTGGGCCTTAAGCCAAGTTGGGAATTCTGAATGCCATACTGAGCACCCGGGTTAACAGCCAATGAAAGCTCACGGTCCAACAAGTGACTTTGCTCCCTGTCTAATGGTGTCACCATGAGAAGTTTCCCATTCGTTAGTTTGGCACAAACGTATGGACATGCCCATGCACACATATATAAACATGTAGGACCAGAAGTCAACCTCGGGGGAGGGGGAGATCATTTTTTAGGTGAGAGCCTCTTCATTGTGCTGCAGCTTCTTGATTTTTTGATTCAGCTTGACTGGCTGGCTGCTGAACCTAGGGATCCACCTGTTCTGGCCTCCCCAGTGCTGGGATTACAAGTGTGTGCTATGACACCCAGCTTTTTATGTGGGTTTTGAGGCTTGAACTTGGTCCCCATGCTTACTTGGCAAGTACTTTTCTGAGTTATCTCTCCAGCCTGGTTTGAGAGCTTTGAAAACTTAGTGTTGCCCATGGAAGAAGTTCTAGATATGAGAGACCCAGAAGGAGGACTGCTGAGGAGGATTGTGCAGAGACCCCCTCGTTCCCTTAGTTGGCATCTGATGCTTACATGCTGGGCACATGACAAGTAGGAAGTATAAGGAGTCTTTTCTCCTCGGCAGAGATCAACATGGAAGCTAGAAAGCAGGGTGTATCAGTAGGATCCTGGTTCTTAGCAAAGAAGAAGTAGGTTGTGGCTTCATACCTTTCTTAGTTACTTTTCTATTGCTGTGATAAGACACCGTGACCAAGATATCTTATAAAAAGAAAGCATTTAATTTGAGACTCACAGATCAAAAGGCTCATCTATGACCATTATGGTATGGAGCATGGCAGCATGCAGGCAGGTAGGCAGGTAGGTCAGCATGGTGCTGGAGCAGTAGTTGAGAGCTCACATCTCAATCCACAAGCACAGGCAGAGTGTTAACTGGGAATGGTGCCGGTCTCTGAAAACCTCAAAGCCCACCCCCAGGGATACACCTCCTCCAACAAGGACATACCTTCTAATCCTTTCCAAACATTTCGACCAACGGGGGATCAAGCTTTCAATATATGAGCCTATGGGGGCCGTTCTCATTTAAACTACCACAACACCAAAGACCAAGATTCAGCCAAGGGCACACAAATTGTCAGAAATTGATTTGAAATTAGAGGGTTTTTTTTTTTTCTATATGGTTTCTAAGTGTTTTCCACCATTTTCTATATCTCTTTTAGATGTTTTCATTCTACATGCCCACCTCTGTAAGTCTCTTTACTCCATCAACAGCCAAGATAAAACGTCGTGGGAGTCCACCTACGTGTAGGAGTGGGGGCTGGGATGATGTCAGGAGGCTGGTTTCCAGGGGAGACAAAATTGATCAATTAAGCCTGAGCACATTTCGTTGTTCACATTGCCAAATGATGGTTCATTCCTTGTATCTAGAAGGAAGGTAGGTCAATTACAAAGCACAATATACCGGCAAAGGCAAAGCATTTGAATTGCTATTGCAGGACACGGAGTAATTAAATCCTCCCTGCCTTTCTAGTTTAAACTTAGTGGCCACTGAATTAGATGCTCTGCACCCAAACTCCATAGAGCATTCTACTTAGCTCCCGCCCCTTTCCTTTCTGTAGATAACATTACCTGCTGTGTTGAGACGAGTTTAACGTATGAGGTGAAACACTTCCCTTCCTCCCATTCTTAGACTCTGCCTGCTCATCAAAACCTCTTTCTTCTCACTGACTGCCCAGCGCAGGTCTCTTCCTGGGCTCTTAATCTCAAATTATTTTTGCTTCATTGCTGAACGTCTGGAGTTTATTTCTTCTTTATTAACTTCTTTTCTTCAACATAAACATCTTCTTGACAATCTCCTCAGAGGAAACTCTTCTTCGATCCTGAGTCAGCTCTTAATTGCTGTCCTCTCTTATCTGATCTTATACCTTCAACCAAAAATTTACTAAGCACCTGCTATGCACCAAGCTTTAGGTTCAAAGCAGTCCCCAAATTGAAGTGCTTGCAACAACATCCTAAACAGAAGGTCTTTGACTGGGTAAACAGAAGGATTTTTATTGGTAAACAGAGGCCTAAAGATGAATTTCTGTTTACCAGGAGCCTCCCTTAAGTCACCAGGAAATTCCCCTGATCTGCTCCAAAGGTCAACTACTTTGGGCAAGAGCATCTAGTTCTGGGTCAATCCAAACAACTGGCATTAGCTCAAAGACCCCACCCTGCTGAGTGTCAAATGAAATCCATTTCTTTTTCACCATTTTCTCTTCTCTCTGCCCACCCCCAAGAGAGAGCCTTGGAAGTTAATCCCTAATAAACCTCTTTCTACCCATGAACTGATTCAGTTTGCTAGTTTCACTGTACCCTTGCTTACTTTTGTGCAGAAACCCTGGAGAAGAACAATGGGTCCCCTTTCAAAGGGCTGTGTATCTCCTAACTGAACCACACTGCTGACTTTGACCCTCCTGGGTGTGGGACATTTGTTTCTGCTGGCTCCTGCCACCCACCATATTTGACTCTAAAATCCAGGGCTGGCCTCTCTAGCCATTTCTTTCCCCACCTAATCTACCCATTCACCTCTCCCCACCTACTTGGTAAGTCACCTTGGAGCTGCCGACTCTGTCTCTGTCTCTCTTGTTGGTTCACTGAAGCCTGCTGCCTCTTTGTTTCTCTCAAATTCTGGAGCCTACTCAGTGAAAGTCGTGCCAGCTTCTGTGCAGCGTCTTTTGCCCTACTAAGCACCCACAGGTGGGAAGGGATGCCTCTCCATTGCAATTCAGGGCATCTCTCTGACAAGTCTTGGTCTGCGTGGAGATCTCCTTGAATTGAGACTTTGTCACCATGGCACTTACCCCTCTTTCTCCTTGTGTCTCCATTCCTATGCTAGAAAAATCCTCCCTCTGGCAAGATTCCTGCTTCTGACCTTCCTTCCCTAAGTCTCGGCTACCTCCTCCTTGCTCTGATCCTGATAACTCTTTACTTAACGCTTCCCACCTGCTGTCTGTAACCACAGGCTCTTTCCATTTAGAATTAGACTCAAAGACTTCTCACCTGACTTCTCTAATCTCTTTCCTCTCCTGCCACCACCTCACAAGATTATTCTTGAATCCCTTGTCTCTAATCTTTCTCTACTCTTCACTCTTAAAAATATCTCTAAGCCTTCTTTTACTCTCTACTCCTGTCCATCCCTCTGATCAATGGATTCAGTCTTAAAGTGATTCAGATGTCTTTTGGGATGGGTGATACTGTCACGTGCTGTTCTCCTCTACTAAGCAGTTGGCTTTGGAGTTGGGGTTTGGTCTGCTTCAGAGTCAACTGTGTTTGTTTAAAAGTTCCCTCCAAAGTCTCTGTCCTCGGTCAGACTGGTCACCTGACTGTGACGTGGAAATGGACAACAAGACAGATGACCCCAGAAAAAAAAAAGACACTTTGCTCTTGAGAACAAAATATCTAAGAGGTAAACTATTTTTAATAGAGGTTACAGATGGCAAAGTTTAATCACAGGTGTTTAGCTCTCTGAATAGCCCTCCTATCTCTTTTTCTTGGTTTTGTTTACTATTTTTGACATTTTTGTTGAAATTAAAACTTTTTTTTTTAATCTCAGGATTTGTAAGACCATCGGGGTATTGTGTGAAAAGATCTGTAAAATCCTAAGTAGAAAAAAGTTAGCTTAAAACTTATAACAAAATAGTTAATAGTTAAAAATCTCTATATAGATAATTTTAATTTGCTGCAGCATACCATATATGGAACTTGGATTGAGCTTTTATTTAGGAAAATGGGTATTTTATTAGCCCAAAGGAACCACACCAGGCTTCCAAGATGGTTTGTTTTATTTTGTTTTCCTTAGACTAAAGAGACAACACCAGGTTTCTAAGATATTTTGGATAAGGATTTTGTCCTTTGAGTTTTGTCCTAAGAGTAAAATAACAGATGAGGACAAAACCATAAACCTTGCTTATAGAAAATAGGACTTATGAGCAAGGTATGTTTGATTAAGATATAAATTCCTAAAGTTATAATGGTTTCTTCAGAGAGATCTGTTGATTGTGGCAGTTAAGGTGTTTAATAGAGGGAGGGACAGGAGAAGACAGGAAGGGCTTCTGTGATAGAAATACCAGCTTCTGGCATCAGCCCTGTGGTCACCTCCAAAGAAGACACCAACCAACTCCACCTGGAGCTTATTTCAAGTGTGGCAACACTGCTCACTGGCCATAGAATTACCCCCACACATAGCCTACCAAGACCTTGTGAAAACTGTGGACATCGGAGGGTTGACTGCCATACTCTGCCTTGCCAAGGTAGGTCAGTTTTCCCAAGTTCCTCTTCTCCAGGAAAAACTATTGGATCTTCTAGGCCTGGCTGTCAAAGACTAATGCAGTTCCAGGAGCTCTGCCACCAAGGAAACCATTGAGATTACCATGGAGAAGTCCAGGCTGACTGACCAGGTAGTGGGTAAGTCTCTGTCATTTTTAATAGATTCCTGGGAGCAACTTGATCTATACTTCCCGCTTACTCTGGTCAAAGGTATCCTCCTCGGATCTCTGATGTGTGTTGACAGTCAGCCCCACCAGCCTAGGGCTACAGGACCACTTCCCTGTTCCCTCTGTGGCCACCTTATCACTTACTGCTTTCTCATTGAGCCTACTTGCCCAGCCCCGTTACTTGGGCAGGAATATTATGGCTAAATTACACTTTTCTTTTTCATTTCGAGCAACTCCTTTTGGAATTTTCCATCTCCTAGTCTTTGAAGAGTCTCCTTTGGCACCAGCTGACATTAATGCTTGACTCCGTTTCCTTCCAGGATCCCTTGCTCACCCCAAAGTATGGAACACTTCTCTCCTTTGGTGGCTTCCCATCATCTCCCACTAAGATCCTACTCTGGGAGCCTTCCTCCTATCCCTGTCACTTTCAGTATGATATATATTTAAAACACAGAGAGAAGGCTCCAGACCTATTATCCTACAGCATGTTCTTAATAATCCTAAGGCCCTTGCCCTCTAACTCTCCTACGTTTCTTGTCCTGAAGCCTGATGCCGCCTACTGATTGATCCAGGTCCTCAGGATTGTTAGTGCAGCAGCCCTTCCTACCCACCCACTTCTGTCGAATCTTTACATTCTACCTTCTCAGATCCCCCCATACTTTTCACCTTTCAATTTGAGAGCTTAAGGACACTTTCTTCACCATTCCTTTACATCCAGATTCACATGGTAGTTTTGCCTTGGTCTAGGAGGGCCCTGATACCAAGTAAGCATCTCAGCCTTTTAGGCTGTCATCTCCCAGGGATCCTGAGAGATAACCTCTACTGTTTCAGCCAGGTTATGGCCACCGATTCCCAATCCCCTTTCCCTTGACCTGCTGCTTAATCTGCTATGTATATATGTATATGACCTTCTTCTATGAAGCCCTCACTCTTACTGTAATAGCAACATGGTTTCAACTTCTTAACTTTCTAGGAAACAAATACAGACTCTCCCCTTCCAAAGCTCAACTTTATGTCCTTGAGATCAAATATCTAGGCTTTCTGTTATCCCCTAATAGTCTCCAACTCAGTCCGGATTTCAGGCAGTACCTGTGGTCCCTCACACCTCCAACCATCAAGGAAGAGAATCTCTCCTTCCTTGGCCTGTTGGAGTAGCTCAGAAATTGGCTTCCTCACTTTGCTTTTCTCGCATTCTCTCTCCATGGAGAAGCTAGTGACCCATTAGCTGAGCCTCTAGATCCCATTAAGCAGGCCACACCTGCTTTCTCTCTCCTCCAAGACACCTGCAGGCCCTTCCTCTGGTCTCCCAGAAGTTGACTCACCCTTCATCATCTATGCTACTGAGAAATGGGAAAGGCTCTGGGGGTTTGGGGGAAAATGAGAGGATCTACATTTGCCCCTGTTACACGCCTTTCAAAAAAATCTGATACAACAGTTGTGGATGGCAACCTTGCCTACCAGCACTCTCAGAAGCCTCCTTATTGGCTCAGGGGCACTCTTAGTTTATGCTTGGTTGCCCTTTCTCTGTCCTCTAACCACACTGGCTCAAGAATCCCCTACCACACCAGAGCCTCTCTACTCTGTCTCTTTCTAAGAGTCACCTATTCACACCACCCTCTAGGAAATTTAGATACCTCACTTGACTTCTGTCTAACTCTCAACCCTGCTACACTTCTTCCCAACGACAGGACCTTCACTCATTCCTGTGTAGAATAACTAGAATCCCTTACTTACAAAAAGTCACCAGTCTCTATTTCCCCCTGTCATGTCTTGACTATGCTTGGTTCATAGATGGAAACTCATCCCACAACTCTTTTGCCTCCCACCCAGCAGGCTATAGGCTGGGACATAGTCTCCTCTGAGCAGGTCTCTACAAACACAAAGATTTGGGAAACGCTTTCTTCGACAGTACTGCTGACGAAGTCAGCCAACAACTACCCTTACTGTCCTTCCTCTATTCTGCTCTTGGCTCCTCCAAGCTTATCTCCTACCTACTGCAAGTCCCAATGACAAGCCCTATCTTCATCACACAGTTTGGCAGCCCCAAGACCTGATGCTATAGCCCAAGCAGGCCTTGGCTGACTCCTCCTGCCCAGAGGCTGCAGCTGCCTGGTTTATTCATAGCCAGAACACCTGTTTTCACCTTTTAAAACATTCTGGCTTTACAATAACTTTGGGTGCAAAAGATGTACATGCTGCTTGCTGATGATACAAATTTGAGAACCTTTAAGGGAAGTTTAAATTACTCAAGTCTCTTAAACAAAAAGGCTTTAAAACTGAGGCTCAATCTGGTCACAACTGCTTTCTCTCTAGCCTAAATTGGTTTTAGGTATAAAAGTCAGGCTTTTGCCTTTTCCTTGAACTAAAAGGACAGGTCTCAATGAAAAAGCAAACTCAAAACCACCATGCTCTTGTTAGTAAATTAAAAATTCCTTTTTACTGTTCTTTTATGCTCTAATCATGGTTTAAAAGAACTCCCTTTTTCAATGGCTATTCTCAATATGCAAGCTACAATGAAAGTTAAAATGATTGGATGTTTCCAGATGGAAAGAAAACATAGAAGGGTTTTGCAAGTTGTATGGACCTGAGAAAGCAATGTAAGGTATGTGAATAATGTAAATGATGAGACTTAAAGATGATACCTAACGTGTTAAAACCTCAGAGTTCAAAGTTTAACATTAATCAATGCAGTGCTGATAAGTTATTAATCTAGTCTTGGTGACAGTCATAAACACTGGCTCCTGAAGCTTCTAACATAACTTTTAACATAAGTACTGGCTAAAGAGTGTTCACACTTTTATCCCAGAGCCATTTTTTGGGTCTTCGACCTCTTCTCCACCTTCATTCTCTTTCCTGCTGGGAAATTTCTGCCTTATTACAGATGAAAAATGTTCATGCTTCTATTGTGCTGATAACTTTTCAGGTTTTATTTGTTTTTTTCTGCAGCTCAAAACATGTGTCTACTAGAGCTGTTTGCAGACTCTTGTAACCTGCTTTCTCTACAACGAGGATTTCAAATCTGAAATTTCAAACACACATCCAAAATAAAGATCGTCCTAAGTTCTTAACTTTAAATTCTGTCCATAGTCTATATTTGTTCCAACAGATTGCCACTCAGTTAACAGACATCACCCTGAAATCAACTTTGTCCCTGAAGAACTAGTCCTTAATTCATGATGGCCAAAAGAGAAGGAACTTGCCTCTTCCTCAGTGAAGAATATTGCTACTATGTGAACCAGTATGGCCAAGTGGAAGAAAGTCTTAACATAAACTGGCTTACAAATTGCAGCCTCCGGTGCCAAGTCCAATTTGGGATTCTCACTATGGTCCTTTCTGGGGCCCTAGCTCCTCCATCTCTTCAGCTCACTCACTAGTCTCTAGCCTCATAGCAATGACTGCTACTTGTTTCTGCAGATTGCTTCAGGAGAGAATTAGTGAAATAACCTGAAAGTCAGTAAACCAGATATTTTTGACAGAATTTCCTCAGGTCTCCTACCATCACCTGCTGGCTTCAGCCCTTGCTTTGGACCAGCATTCCATACTTCCCCTCTTTTCAAGCTGCCAATCAACAGGAAGTAGCCAGAGTACTATCATCCCTCCTTATCATCAACAAAAGGCTGGAATGTTCAGTCCAAAGTGGTTCCCAAATTTCAGTGTTGGTGACAATGTCTTATACCTAAGGACTTTGGCCAGATAAACACAGGGATTGTTATTGGGTAAACAGAGGCCTAAAGACTAGTTTCTCTTTACCAGGAGCCTCCCTAAACCACCAGGAACCTCCCTTAATCCTTTGCAAAAGTCAACTGCCTCAGTCAAGAGCATTTAGTTTTGGGTCAATCCAAACCTAGCCCAACCTTCTGACTGTTCTATAAGATCTACTTGCTTTTATAGCGTTTTATCTTCACTTTACCCCCCAAAGGACTTGGCAATTTGATCTCCAATAAACCTTTTCTCTACCCAAGGAGTGGTCCAGTTCAGTGATTTCACTCTACCCTGGCTTATACTTTATGCTAAACTTTTTTGAAGTCCATAATAAAGATATTGATTATTTTTCATTAAAACATCACGTCTATATTAATTAGGAATATAAATTTGGAAATCATAGAAGTAGATAAACTTTGATAAAAATAACAAATAATCATGCTCACCAATTAGTCACCGATACCATCTAGTATGAGACAGTGGAGGATATATGTGAATACACATGTGTATGTGTGTGTGTGTGTGTGTGTGTATGTGTGTTGAATGTATGTTGGTAGTGATATATTTTAGGTATAGATATAATGAAATAGCAAGTATAATTGTATGTTTTTGTTTGTATTTCAAGGTTTTGCTTATACTCTTTAAAAGTTTTTCTTTGCATGTGTCTGTGTGTGTATTATACATACAAGTGTGTATGTGTATTCACAAGTATGTGGGAACAAGTGTGTATATACGGGTATAGTGTACATGTGTTTGTGTGTGCATGTGGAAGCTCAAGGATGATGTCAAGATTTTATTGATCCTTCTCTGTATTCTTTTTATTCTTTGAACTTGAAGCTTGATGACACAGTGAGTCTAGTTAGGCAGCTTGCTTTGGGATTCCTCTGTCTCCACCTTCAGTGTTTGAATGATAGATGGGCCACCACAAGTATTTGTCATTACTTGAGTGCTGGGGATCTGAACCCCAGTCCTTGTACTTACACAGCAAGCACTTTACCTGCTAAGTCATTTCCCCGGCCCCTTGAAGAGTCTTTTAATGCACAGTTCATAAGTGCTGAAGCTCTGGACTTCAGACCACTAATTTCTTATCTTTCATAAGAACACGAATCCCATTCATAAGGGCTCTTTTCTCATAACTTAATTCATTCTTAAAGATTGTGTTCCTTAGTATCATGTCACATTGGGCTAGCTAATATAATTGGGAGTCATTCACAGTTTCTGGAGGGTATAAACACGTTTATATAAACCTGTTGCAACATTCTCCTGTATTCTCTAGTGCTGTTCCTGGAATGTGCCTATCCCCCCACATCCAGGACCACTGTTCACAGTTGGCTTTCATCAAAGAAGAAAACCACTGATTTGCCGCAAGAGCTGTATACTATTACTACCGTTTCGTATGTAGTTCAGAAGGAGAGAGTTCTTTTCCAAGCTGAGCTGTCACTTGTATTATCTATTGACTGGATATTGATGGCCAAACCCAGTTACAATCCACATGCTGAAGGTTGGCAAAACCTACACTAAGTAAGCTCACAAGTATAACCCCTAGGGAGACATAAAATTGCGTGTGATTAGGCTGTTGGGGCATGAGGTTTGTTTGTTATATTGATTAGCAGTGCTACTTAAATATATAGACTAGTATATCGAAAGAAATTCTACCATAATCAACTCTGGAGCACACAACATTGTTGTCAGCACCAGACATAAGACAAAAAAACAAAACAAACAAACAAAAAACAACCGAGACTTTGAGACTTAGGAAGATGGAGATCCAGGGTTTAAAGTGACAAAACAAGGCAATAAGTATTCTTTCTAAGATAAACTCAATAAATTTGCCCAGAGTGTTAAAGGAAAAAGGTAATGGAACATGAACGGAATAGTGGAACACAGATGTTATTACGTTCCCACAACTGCTGCAAACCGAGTCATCACAGCAACGGACATGCATCCTCTTACGGCACAAAGTCTGCACGTCCAAGGCTAGCTGGAAGCAGAGCCATTCCTCCCGGAGGATCCAGGAATACCTGAAGGCCTCTGCTCAGCTTCTGCTCAGTGTTGACAACCTCCCACGGTCTCTGGATTAGAGTCATATCGTGTAATGAGATGCTTTGAAGAGCTTTCTGATCTTGGTTTCTCTAAAAACAAAGAATGGTTTTTTGAATAGGCTTTGGTGTCCATCCCAGGGGCAGTGGATGATGGTGAGTTTGATTAAGACTCTTTGCTACTGATGGCTAAGATTTGTTTACGTGCCACTCTGAAAAATGTAATTTTGCCATGTGCAGCTTGTCCTTGTGATTGCATGCAGCTTAGACTTCTGGGAATTTTGCTCAGAGTACATATTGGTTGAGACTCAGAGAGTCAAGAATGGAATTAGGTTCAGGGATATCTCACTGAGACATAATAGTCCAGCTCACTACCAGCTCCTGCTCTCCCAGGTTCAGGCCACCAATAAGGGCAGTAAGTATTTCTTTCTTTCTTTCTTTCTTTCTTTCTTTCTTTCTTTCTTTCTTTCTTTCTTTCTTCCTTCCTTCCTTCCTTCCTTCCTTCCTTCCTTCCTTCCTTCCTTCCTTTCTTTCTTTCTTTCTTTCTTTCTTTCTTTCTTTCTTTCTTTCTTTCTTTCTTTCTTTCTTCCTATATTTCTTTTTTCTTTTCTGAGCCAGAGGGTCAACAAGCATGGTACTGACCTGCTACAATATTCCTTTCCCTCTGTCTTCACGTGCCTGTTCTCATGTCTATCGTACATATTAGGCATTTGTCTGTCTCTAGATCTTTCTCTTTATAATGACATCAGGGCCCAGTTAATGTGTGGCCTTATCTTGGTTTTGTTTGCAAAGATTCAAATCTCAAGTAAGACCTCTTATACAGTTATCTGGGGATTGGGACTACAATATTATTATTATTATTACTATTATTATTATTATTATTTGGAAAACATAATTAGTTCAATTAAAAATAGACATCAAGGACTGGCTTGATCTGACACACTGGATACCTGACTTCTATTCTTAGCGTTATTTAAAAAATAGACAGGCTGGGGAGATGGTTCAGCAGTTAAGAGTTCTTGCTACTCTTCCAGAGAACCTGGGTTGGCTCCCAGAACCCATATAGAGGCTTACAATCTCAGGTAACTCCAGTTCCAGAGAATCTACTGTCTTACCCTGGCCTCTGGGACCATTCTATAACATGTGGTATACAGACATACATTCAGGCAGAAAACCATATACATAAAATGTAAAAATCTCAATAAAAGTAGATATTGAAAAAATTATTTGAGATCAACAAAATCTTGCCCATTTACAGGTAGAAGCAAAAAGGAATTGATCAAGTACAGAGATTTGGAATCTCAAAGGCTGGAAACACAGGGTGTTTAGCCAAGCAACTAACACATTCAGTATGTGGCTCCCATGTTGGAAGATGGAGGTGCTCTCCCGGGGTGGAGAGAGCATAGGGGTGAGGCTGTACATGGTGCATCTGAGCAGAGGAGCAGATGGAGCAAGAGGCAGCCAGCTGTCTACCACAAAACTTGTTCCTCTTCCATATTGAAAATATTGCCGGTAGGTACCTGTTCTTTTGGGGACCACTGCTCCCAGCTCTGCTTGAGCCTGAGTGGGAACAGGAGAGGGGTGCTACAGTCCTAGCTGCCACCAAGCTGGCTCCTTCCCCCTGTATCTTTTGCTCTTCTGTCTCCTGATCAGACGTCTGTCCTCCTGCTCTGGGTTCTGCATCATGAATAGAGCAGAACCCTTTAGACTGTGTCTGGTAAAGACCCTGTGGTGCAATATTCTGCTAAAACACAGACGTCACAGTTCACCTCTTAAGACCATATGGAGTTTTACCCTCTCCAACCTGTAAGGTATTTTAAGTTGGTTTGAAATGTCCTCTGTGGTTAGGCATTTTATATGTGCTTAGATTTCCACTGTTGAAACACTCTTAATGGGACTGAAGTGTGGCTCAGATTCAGCTTACAGCTCTTGCAGAGGACCAGGGTCTGGTTCCCTCACTGGCCTGGGCATAGAAGCTCATAACTGCTTGTAACTCCAGTTGCGGAGGATCCAACACCCTCTTCTGACATCCAAGGGCTCACAAACACATGTGGTACACATAAATACACTAAGGCTCCCCCCCAACACACACACACGAGATAAAACAAATTAATAACTTTGCGTTCAGCCCTGGACACACCTCATCAGGCCATATCTCTAAATGTGAGGTAGCAGAGGCTTACCATATGAAGAACATTTTAATTGGCAACCGTTTGTACCAGAATGGTTTGACAGAGCCATAATTTTACACATTGCCTTACCAAAATTTACCAAATTGGAAGGAGGGAAAACAATCCCATCCCAACACAGCTGGGGTGTGTAATGGTGTGAGTGATCGTCACCATGGTGTCACCTATTATTGCTTCCAGACCCGTTACAATCTATCTTCCACCCCATTAAGCAAATGAAAATGCTCTCCACAATCACCTCTAATGACTTCTTAGTTATAAACATCAAACGGGAACATTTAACTCCTTCTCCTGCTTTACCCCTTTGCAGCATTTCAAAGTGGAATAGAAACCTCTCTCCCTTTTCTTTCTTGCCTCCTGGGTTTGTATTTATTAATTTTTTTCACATTACTGAAGCAATGCTGACACTTCTCTGGCTGTTCCCTCTTCTCTCCACTTCCAGATCTCTCTCTTTTTTTGTTCCCCTGAGTCCCTGCCTTTCTTCTCACATTCTTTTACTTCCACCCATGCTCCCAGAGATACCTTCGTGTGCTAATGGCTTTCTTGTCTCTGCGGTTAGCCTGAGCTCTCCATGACCACATAGTAAGGAGTTATGGGATATGCCACACCTGATCTTCACAGAGATGATACACAAAACAGCAGAATTCATTTCTTCTTTCTCCTCCCACCCTTCTTCTTAATTATCTATATGAGTTGGTAGTGCCACTATTAATTCTTTCCCCTGAGCTGATGGGATCACTTTTCTTTCTCTTTATAAAATTAATTGTGCATATTTATGAAGTATAGTTGGAAACATTAACCACCCAGAGGCACGCCTTGTATATGTATTGGAACACCACACTGATTGGTGTGAATATATACAGCTACTCTACCCTATCTTAGGGTTATGACCAAAAGCAATTTAAAGAGCAAAGCTTTAATTTGGCTTACACATCCTGAATCACAGTCCACTGTTGGAAACCAAGGCAGGAACTCAAACTAGGAGAGAAGCTGGAGTTGCTGATGCAGAGGTCATAGAGGGTGCCGCTTACTGGATTGTTCCCATGGCTTACTCAGTCTACATTCTTATAGGAACTAGGACCACCATCCCAGGTGTGGCCCCACCCACAATGGGCTGGACCCTTTCACATCCATCGAAATGTCAGCCAGGCAGTGGTGGTGCACGCCTTTAATCCCAGCACTCGGGAGGCAAAGGCAGACAGATCTCTATGAGTTCGAGGCCTGCCTGGTCTGCAGAGTGAGTTCCAGGACAGCCAGAGTTACAACAGAGAAACTCTGTCTCGAAAAAAGCAAAATGTCCTTATAGGCTTGTCTGCTTACTGCCTGATATTATCTGGAGGCACTTTCCCAATTGCCTACTCTTAGATGACTCCAGCTTGTTTCAAATTGACAAAAAACAAAGAAACAAACAAACAACAACAACAACAACAAAGAACAGCCAAGGCACACTAACCCAAGGTGTTTGGGGAGATGGCAATGGTAGCTTTCTGATTCCTCCATTTCATCTTCTACAATCACATCCAAGTTCCCAGCCTCTTGCTTCTGGGGGAGCTGGGGTAAGATCTGGCATGTTGAACTGAAGCTTCTGAAGAATCCTCAGCCCACTGGCCTGGGAAGACAGGAACTTTGTCTACAAATACTGAGAGAACTAGGAAGCCTGTTCTGACTTAGCTGAACCCAGGAGCACCATGGCCCTGGACGACATGGGGTGTCCCTAAGATCAGAGTTTATAACACTACCTCAAGTATAGCAACCAGCTAAACTGTGTCCCCTTGTTATCCCCAGACCCCAGGAGATGAGGAATGGGTGCTGCTTTAGGGCACTAATTTGTTACACAGAGGTAGGTAACTAATACAGGAGATAAGAAAGCAACACAAAGCATTATATAAGAAAGTACACATTTCAATGATTAAAACACACATTACAATAATATTTGGATACCTCTTAATATGGAATCATTCAAATAGCACAGTTTAACTTTTCTTGCATTTGACATGCCAACACTATTTTTCTGCAGTGTGTTCTTTCATTCCTAGTATATTTTAATTGTATGAAAATAATTATGTGAAAATTATAAATGCCCATCCAAATGGTTAAGACCTTACATAAATCTGGATTAATCCTGAGGTAATTACAGTACACAATTAAATCAAACCTTACTCATGTGGTAGGTAGCTATAAACAATCAAGTCACCACCCCTTGATCTTGCCTTGTATCAATATTTCCTGTGGAGTGAAAGTCCCAGATTCCTTAGGAACACACTCAGTCCTGGCCCTGCCAATGGATATTTATGTTACAACTTTACATCCCCCAAAATATGGTGAGGGCTGCAGTTCCCAACACAGTGGCCAAGGGTACACATGATTTAATTTAGGTAGCTGTCTTCTTTCATTGTCTGTATCTTTTTACCCTTCGCCTCTGCACTGTATGCTATTTCCAGGATGGGACAGAATGCTGGAATTCTAAGAATGGGAAAGCATGACTTCTGAGCAGTTTTTTAATCGCGGGTCAGCAATCTTGATAGCTATGGGATGTAGCAGGTTTCTGGCTCCAAGAGAAGCATTAGGTACCAGACACTACCCAGAGGGCAAAGGCAGACATCACCAAATACCACCTGCAGGGCAAAGCTGGGCATCACAAAAACCCCCCACCCACAGGACAAAGCCAGACATCACCAAATGCTGCCTGCAGGACAAAGCTGGCTGTCACCAAAAGGGGTACAGTATCACAGCACATTTTACTGTGAATGGTGGCCCTATGACAAAGTTTGGTGCTCCGAAGGCCATAAATCACATTTACAGATTAAACTCATTTTCTCTGGCCCAGAGAAGCTTTTTAAGATTTAGTCATTAAATTTTTAGTTCAACCATTTGCATATGTGGGAAAAAAGGATGTTTTCTACAGAGACATATTAGTGATCCCTCCTCATGAGAAATTTATTGCATTACATTGCTGGGGCTTATTGGAGATTGAAGTTGCTATGGGGAATATCCTGAGGATAAAATTTAATGGTGCATTGAAGCACTCGGGTGGATTGTCACCATAAGTCACACAAGAAACCTGCAAGCCGTGAGACTCACTGTCAAAGCAAAGGCCGAGTTAATGCCCTATACCATAAATTTTTATCTCTATGTACTTCTGCCTGTCACCGAGTGTCACAGAGGACCATTCCACTCTGAGATGTGTTGACTTTATGTCTACAATGAACACTAAACATGACAGGAGCTAGCAGAGCACTTTTACCGCAAGACTTAAAAAGATGATTTTCCTTGTTTGTTTTTTACAGCGCGCACACGCGCGCGCACACACACACACACACACACCACATAGAACACACTCACACTGCTGGAGATCTAACGCATTTCAGCGTTTTTTCCTGAGAATTTGTTCCTTAGATCTCCGTGTATCTTCTGTGTGCCTGCAGTAATGCGCTGTTTTCTGTCTTTCCTTTCCTGGGCAGCAGTGGCTGGGATATTCATGCCCCCTCCTTCTTTCAGGAGTTTTACACCCTACTGTTTTATGGTCTCAGGTGTCTGCTGGGCAGTTTAGAGTAGAGTTACCAATTAGATCTTTTTTGATGTTGACAAAAAACAAAAAAAATGTCCTAAATCTGCCGCCTACCAATATGGGGTTCGTAGCCATAAGTCAGGGCTGGTTGTTGAATGTGACTGTGAAGTGAGTTTCTAATGTCAACAGAGTTTAGTGAGTGAAAATGTTAACGGTCACATGTGTCTCCTGCATGGATCGCAGAGCCTGTGGCAGCGGTTCTCAATCTGTGGGTCGCAGTCACTTTGGAGACTGCAAGACTCTTTCACAGGGGTCACCTAAGACCATCTACATATCAGATGTTTACGTTATGATTCATAACAGTATCGTAACAGTTATGAAGTAACAACAAAAATACTTCTATGGTTGGGGGTCACCACAACATAAGGAGCTGTATTGAAGAATCATGGCATTAGATGGGCTGAGAACCACTAGTGTTAAAAAATAGTATGATGGGCAATATATTAATAACGAGCAAGGACAACTCTCAGGGATGCAGTATCCGGGCCTAGGCAGAGGTCCGCCTCACATCCTCACACATGGCTTCCTCTGTGCTTCTCCACGTGGCTCCCCCTGCTTCTGCTCTAGGTGCTTTATTCATTCAAAAAACTCCCTCCTTCCTCCACACAGGCCTTAATTATACAAATGAATGGCATCTATTACCCCTCATGGTCTGCCAGGGGATTCATCACCTGTGCAGATGGGTGTCCAAGCTGAGGGAGCCTGGCGTCTTCTCTGGCCACCTGCATTACCTGCGTGGCTATAGGGAATCTTTATCTGCATTAATGTAAGCAAGTGGAGATCTGGGGGAGGGGGTACTTCACTGTTTTTAGCACAGAGGTGTTAACAAGTGGAGGAAGACTGCCTCTCACAATCTGCAAGGCATCAGGAAGCACCCTTCCCCACATGCCTCATACAGAGAAGCATGATCCCACTAAAGACAGTATATAACTATAAAATATCTAATTCAGACATCCCACTACACAATGGTCTATAGGGTCAAAAGGTAATACCCACTGCTCCCGTATTGCTTCTCTCAGTGAAAATAAATGATATTTTCACAGCTTCCCCATCTTTCCTTTTCTTCTCCTTCCCTCTCTTTTCCTTTCCTTCCCTTCCCTCCCTTCCTTTCTTTGCTTTCCCCTCCATTTCCCTCCCCTCCCCATCCCTTCCCTCTTCTTCCCTCCCCTTTCCCTCCTTCCCCCTTCCCCTCTCCTCCCTTCCCTTCCTGTTCCTTTCCTCTCTCTCCCTTCCCCTTCCCTTGTCCCCCATTTCACTAAGTGGTTATTATATGCCAAGTTCTCCATGTATCTAAGTAAGGATACTTATCTGTTTCTGTTACTTATGTTTATCTTGGAGCTACAAGGGGCTACTGAGTTTCATGGGAAACTAACTACCTGTAACCCAGTCATCACCTGAAGGTGACTCTTCCCAGGGAATGTTCCCTTGGCAAACAGACCATGCCCATGATCTGGCCAGGAAGCCGGGCATTCTGTTGATACCTTCCTATGTCTGTTCAGATACAGGCAGTTTCTAGGTCTTACGGTCATACACTTAGATGGAAGATATGTGTTCCTTCTTCTTCTCCTTTTCCAAAATTCCTTTTGAAATTTTAACATTAAAATAGTAAAATATTCTTCAAATAAAAAGAATATTGTAACATCGGTGGACACGCCGTATATATTATGGCACGTCCATCCCTGAACACAAGAAGACACTGTTGAGAGTGTTTAGCTTGAAAAGTTCTCGGATATCATAATACTGGTTGCATAAATCTTTCAGAACATTTCTGCCTGATTGGATTAAGATCAAATTTATTAAAATATGTCTGAGTCAATTAAGTAAATTGTGATATAATGTAAAGTATAAAACACCCACCATTGATAATCATTTCTATCAACATTCCACATCTGCAGCTAACTTGAAGCAGACGCTACAGGCATGGCCCGTTGTTTCAGATTTGCATGAGACAACATGTTCTGATGTTTTCTTTTAAATCGTAACGTCATGTAATGCGGCTCTTTAAAAGCACGTGTGTGGTAAGTGTCAAAGCCTGAATGAAAATTTTATTTTTAAAGCCCTTTGTAGTCTTTCCAGGGATCCTATCTTTTGCTGGGCACCCCATGGATGTGCATGACTGAGGATGAAATTCTGGACTCCACACCAAAGGGATACATGCATTTTGCTTGTGCCTTTGCCTGCAGATTAGATGTTACATAAAAAGTTGCCCATTGATTTTCTTTCACAAGATGAACTTCTCCACGTATCATCAGGTGGCCAGGAGCAATGTGTGCCTTTGGTTTTGTGCCTTTGGAATTCTCCTATGGTTAATAAATGAGGAGAGAATTCTCTTAAGAGGCAGATAGGAAACTTTAACCACCCAAAACAAAACTGAGAGAACTTCCAGTTTGGTTTCTTTTGTTTATTTTTTTTAAAGATTGATTTACTTTTATTTTACATGTGTGAGTATTTTGCTTGTATGTATGCATGCAGACCCCAGGAACTCAGAGGGCAGTGTCAGATTCCTTGGAAATGGAGTTACAGGAAGTTGTGAGCTGCCGTGTGGGTGCTGGGAACCGAACTCAGGTCCTCTAGAAGATCAACAAATACTCTACACCTCCAAACCATCTCTCCATCCCAGGCTTTCTTTAAGGTGCTTCAAAGTGGCTGCACATAGATGCAGAAGAGAGAAAGGAACCAAACCTTTATAAAGATCTCTGATTAAGAAAAGCACTTACCTCTTTTAAGATTAGATGATCAAACCATAATGAATTTCCTGAGACATAACTGGAGAAGAGGCATATCATGAAAGTACAAAGATTTCATCATGCTGTTAGTTTACAGAAGGAAACAGAATGGAAAGCTATACTTTAAGTGCAGAAGACGCAACAGAATGAAGGTCATCAGCTCTGATCCTTGTGGCCACCATTTCCAGAAACACTTGCTGGTAATTGCCCAGGTGCCCTTTCCTGAGGCCTCACAGGCCCATTTTCCTTCTGTCTCTTCTCTCTTCTTGGTATTCAGTTGCAGACACAGTTCTGTGCCCCACCTCTAGGCCCCATCTTCAGAATGGCCACTGTAGCCTCTCAAGGACTAGCTTGGAAAATGGCAAGAAACCAGTAGTTAAAAAATTGCTGCTGTTATCATGGAATTCCAGCTAGAAATATATTGCTTATTTCCCAGGAGAAGCCATCTCAAGTTCCAAAGATATAAGAGAGGGCCTCTCTATGCAGCCGCGGCACTCATATTGTAGCTTTTAAGATGTAATGTTTATATTAATTCTTTGAGAATTTCAAACACGAACACAACGCATTTAGATCATATTCACTCCAACTTCTAGAACCAGCCCCACCTCCTACTTCCTCCCGATTTCATATTTTCTTTACTTATATACATCACTGAGTCCAATTTGTGTTGGCCGTGTATGAATAGTAGCCGTCATGATGTATCTGTAGCTCTTTATCCAGTAATTAGGCCTTCCCACACCCACGCTGCAAGGTTGACTGGCTGGCCTTGTGCAGGTCTTTATGTAGGTGACCTCAGCTGCTGTGAGTTCATGAGGACAGTGGTCCTATCATGTGCAGATCCCATCGTGCTTGGCTTTGCTCATCCCCAGCCGCTGGCTCTTACAATCTTTGTGCCTCCTCTTCTATGCTGTTCCCTGAACCTTGAGCTGAGGATGTGATGTAGACATGCTGTTTATGGCTGAACACTCCACAGATACTTGTTATCTGCGCTGACCAGTTGTAGGCACCTGAGTTTATCATCCTCTACTGCACAAAGAAACTCTTTGATGAAGATTAGAGCTGCACTCATGATGGGCTTAGAGATATGTGCTGGTTAAAATATATATATATATATATATATATATATATGTCAATTTATACAAACTGGGTCATATGGGAAGAAGGAAACTCAATTGAGAAAATATAGCCATCAGATTGGCTATGGGCATGCCTTCAAGGTTTTCCATTTTTATGACTGAGATGTGGTATCATCCACCGGGATGATACCACAGCTGGGCAGGTGGTCCTGGGATTTGTAAGAAAGCAAACTGAGCAAGCCGTGACAGTAAGCAGCATTCCTCTGTGGTGTCCTCTTCAGTTTTTGCCTCTAGGTTCCTGTCTTGAGTTCCTGCTCTGACCCTCCCTTCACGGTGGATAATAATCTGAAAGGTGAAATAAGCCTTTTCCTCTCCAACTTGCTGTTGGCCAATGCTTTATCACAACAACAGGGGGTAACTAAGACAGAAATAGGTACCAGGGTGGATGATGGCTGTGCCAGACCTGAACATGCTGCTTAGTGGAGGGCGGTGTTGGATTGTGGAAGTGTTTAAAACTTCGGGCTGGAGAAGCTATTGAGTGTGCAGAACTTAATGAGCTGTTGTGAGTGCTGGGAAGATAAATACTGAGAGAAACGCAGATGATGGAAGTTTGGCTTGGGAAGTTTCAGTGGAAAGTTTGAGAGTCTTTCAAATATTCTACTAGGGTCATTTGGATGATATTTTGAATTATGAATATGTAGTTTCTGGTTAGTTGGGGCTGAAGAATCATCTGTGATTAATAAGAGAACAGCATCACCAAAGTAAAACTTTCAGTTTATTCAATCAATTGATGCTGACTGTCTGGGGCTGAAAGATCAGGTGCTTTTAGAAGACCAGCATCATTGAATTGAAACCTTCTGGAAGACATTTCCTCAGGGTCAGCACACAGAAGCTGTGGTCCAGAGGGGTCCAAAGTGTCTCAATCTGGCAGCTGAACTTGGTAATGTATGAGAGTCTCCCATGTGGTACTGGTTTTGATGGTATGAAGGGGTCATGGAGAGAGGCTGGGGCTTGGCACCACGTGGCAGGGTTGGAGTCCTTGAAGAGGGCCTAGGAAGTGCTATTGGTGGTGTAATAGAGTTGCAGTTGAAGACCAAAGCATATTGGAAGTGTCAGGACTGTGCGTTGACCACAAAGAACAGCAGCAGTTATGGAATGGGGCTAGCCTGAGTTTATAGAACAACCCGTGTGCTGTAGTACTTACAGACAGACGGGTTTACCCAAGCCTGTAAGAGCCCAGAGCATCATGAGTGAATCCCAGCCATAAGCTATTTACATTGTTGGATTTTGGATTTGCTTTGATCTTATTGTAACTGTGCCCTAGTTCTGATTTTATAGGATCTTACAGTTGAGAGACTTTGGATTTTTAAAGATACATTGGATAATTTTAAAGAAACAGAATCTTTACAGTGTTAGAAAAAAAATTTAAAAGCTGTGTGACTTTTAAAGTTCGACTATGTTTTATATTGTGATATTAAGATGAGATCGTGGGGATAAGTGAGAAGGAAAATATTTGTTTCATAGTGATATGTCTTTGTGTCAGGTTGTCAAGGGATCAATTGTACTAGTTTTTCGTCAACTTGACATAAACTAGGTTATCTGAGAAGGTAACTCAACTGAGAAAATGCCTTCATCAGATTGGTATGCAGCAAGTTTATGGGGAATTTTCTTGATTTATGACTGTTGTAGGGGGACACAGCCCACGTGGATGGCACTATCCCTGGGCAGATGGCACTGAGTTTTATAAAAAAGCAAGCTGAGCGAACTACAAGAGGAAGACAGCAAACAGGATTCCTCCATGGTCTCTGCTTCAGATCTGCCTCCAGGCTCCTGCCTTGGGTTACTGTGTTGGCTTTCTTTCATGATGGACTATAAACTGTAAAGTTAAATAAGCTCTTTCCTCCCTGAGTTGCTTTCCCTCAGTGTTTGATAACACTAATAGAAGATATCACTGATACTAAGACAAGATATGAATTCAGAGGCCAGCCTGATATTGTATCCATCTTGCAGAAAAATAGTAGTAGGTTCACTCCTGGGGCCTGTCAGCTCCCCGGCCATGGTTTCTTGTTCAGATTTACAATTATCAGTCATGTGTTTCCTCAGTGGATCAGCCCTTAAATTCAATCAGAGAGAGGTTGGTTATTCTTATAACATTCATGCCATTATTGCATCCATGGAAAATTTGGGCCTAATGTTATTATAACTCAAAGTGTGCACAGCTAGATAAGACTGTTGGTGATTTCCCTCCCCTCGTAGCCTGCATAGTACCTCCCACTACTGTGAAAGCTAGCTAAAAGGTAGGAAGCAATCCCAGTTAGCACCAACCTGATTTTCTCGGTCTGTGATCAAAGTATATTTTATCTTCATAAGTAGGTGCTTACCACTAAGTTCTGGCAGACAACCAAGAGCAATGGCTGTATTGTATGGTTTGGGGGTCTCCAGGGTATCTTTGACCAACAACTTCAGGGGAGGCACTGGACTTTTTCCTTGATAATCTGTGGCTTCTGGAATGAGCGTTATACTTGTGTAGGGTGAGTCCAACTAAACTAGTGTGTGTAGCAGAACACTTTTAAGGAGATTTGTAATTTGAGTTTCTTTAAAAAACACAAAATGTCATTTAAACTGTGTTTTTGTTCCCATCCCAGGTGTAGGTGATGATAATGAGTTTGATTTAACTGTTAGTGTGCTGGTGGCTGTAATATAGTTATGTGCAGCTGTTTTACCACCTGTAACTTGTCCTTATGGTTGAGTGCTGCTTGGATTTCTGGGAACTTTGCTTAGATTATGTATTGGTGGAAACCCAGAGAACTAGTGTGGGGTGGTTGTTGGTCATCGGTGGGTTGGTCTATTGTTGGTTGGTTATTGTTTAGAGGAACATCGGAGAAATTACGTTTGAGGATATTGAGTTGGGACACTAGTCCAGTTCACTATCAGCTCTTGCTCTCCAAGCTTCAGCCTTCCAACAGGGCAATGAATATTCCTTTCCTTTCCTTTCCTTTCCTTTCCTTTCCTTTCCTTTCCTTTCCTTTCCTTTCCTTTCCTTTCCTTTCCTTCCCTTCCCTTCCCTTCCCTTCCCTTCCCTTCCCTTCCCTTTCCTTCCCTTTCCTTTCCTTCCCTTTCCTCTTTTTCTTTCTTTCTTTCTCTTTCTTTCTTTCTTTCTTTCTTTCTTTCTTTCTTTCTTTCTTTCTTTCTTTCTTTCTTTCTTTCTCTTTCTTCCTTCCTTCCTTCCTTTCTCTCTTTCTCTCTTTCTTTCTTTCTTTCTTGGTTGCCTACAAGGATGGTAAAGATTCCTTCCTTTTTCCCTATCCTTCTTTTTATCTTTCCTGAGCTACAGGGTAAAAAAAAATCACAGCAGCAATTTGCTACAAGTGTGTGTGTGTGTGTGTGTGTGTATGTGTGTGTATGTGTGACTGTGTGTGTGTGACTGTGTGTGTGTGAGTATGTGTGCGTGTGTATGTGTGACTGTGTGTGTGTGAGTGTGTGTGTGTGTATGAGTGTGTGAGTGTGTGTATATGTGTGAGTGTGTATGTGTGTGTGAGTATGTGTGTGAGTGTGTGTGTGTGTGTATGTGTTACTGTGTGTGTGTTACTGTGTGTGTGTGAGTGTGTGTGTGTGTGTGTGACTGTGTGTGTGTGAGTGTGTGTGTGTGAGTGTGTGTGTGTGTGTGTGTGACTGTGTGTGAGTATGTGTGTGTATGTGTGTGTAAGTATGTGTGTGTGTGTGTGTGTGTGAAGGTTATATAGTAGAAGGGATCCGCATGCTTTTCAACACCCTCGGTATAGTTGCCCTTTCCCCACCCTCCTCTGTCCTGCCTTCTCGTCCTCCCCACATAATCACCTAGTCCCCTTCATATCATCCTTGGATCTTTTCATTGTTTTCCTCACAGGCTTCTGCCTCAAGCATTGAGGTTCAATGTGGTTGATCCACTTGGAGTATTTTAAAACATCAGTCATAGCATTGGTTATTGGTATAGTTTTTTTTTCAGCGATTTTAAAGAAATATGACTGACTCAGAAACTTCAATTCATGTACATTGGTCAGCCACTACTACTGCCAAAATACAGACACACACTCATGCATAGACACATATACAAACATGTACATACATACATGCACATACACAGGTGTGCAGACACATGCACTGCCACACACATGTGCATGCACACACACATTTTCTCGCACACATGCTCCCACATGTATGTACACACATGTGCAATACATACATGCACAGGCATGCACACATGCACACAGGTGTGACATACATACTCTGTGGTCTGGTTGTAGAGGTGACTTGTCAAATTGATTAATTTTGTACTCTAAAACAGAAATATTGAGAAGATCACCAAGAACTGCTACCAATATGGAGTAGATAATGTTCTGGCACAAATTATGCCACATATAAACTCTCCATGTTATTTTATACCATACAAAAATAGATTGAAACAGGTTGGTGATTGAAGATCAATCTGCAGAAGGAAAACTAAAACACTAACTGCTCCAAAATATATGTTTTCCATGTGAAGATTGTGTGTACCTGCCTTACATCATCTATTTTGACTTTTTTCTTAATGATGGAAGCCTAGAGACTAAAGTCAATAGAATGTTCTGATTGTTACTTCTATTTTGCAATGAACTATATCAACAATACCATCGACTTTGAAAACAGCATGTGTGGTATCGGAAGTAAAATCTCACCTATTATTCCACTGCTTGCATTTAATTCTAACTCTTTGAAAATTCAATTAAAGATACAAACCTTCTTTCTAGAAAAATGTGTATCAACATCTGTGTGCACTTGAAACTTTGGTTTCTTAGGATTTGAAAAGCTGAATCTCATCTGTGTACCTGACAGATTACATCTATGATTCTCAGTGCACAAAGTCAGCCTTCTTAGGTTTTGGGCTAACCTCATGCAGCCAGGAGCTCTGTGACTGGCATCCACTAGTCTGTTTCAGCTGGTGATATTCTCTAGATGTAGTTTGTCCCACAGAGGCCTATGTTCTTGGTCTCCAGTGTGATACTGCAGAGGTGGTGCCTGGTGGAAGGTGGTTAGCTCGTGGGGCCTTGATGCTGACCTCAGAGTGAATTCTGTTAAGAGCAGTTCATTACAAAGCTAAAGCACATTTCATGCTTGGCCCCTTCTCAACACACACACTTTCCTTTCTGTTTCTCTGTCATGTTTTAATTTAAACAGAAAATCCTTGCCAGAATGGTGACATCTCGCTGTTTAGATGCCTGAAAGCCACCACAGTTGGGATCCAAACAACCCTCTTTACTTTCTAAACTGCCGGACTCACGCATTCTGTTAAAGTGAAAGGGGAGAAGAAGCTCACATCGTGAGCCATGCTACTAGAGTATATAACCCCTGGCCTTTTCTGGGTCCATGTCCTTGAACAGTAGAGAAAAACAAACAAACAAACAAACATGTGTTTTGGATGGGATGGGAATAAACCTTCCTCTTTAACACCGTTGTAGGCTATTAGGGATCAACTTCTGCTGAAAAGAGAACAATGACCAGACTTAACATTCCTCACCTAATTTATGCTATGCGTATCTAGCTATACCCTTCTGAACACAGGTGCTTGAATATACTTAACACGTTTGACTGTTGTGTAGGTATGTTTGGAAGTATCCTCAAACTCAATCTAATCATACAGAAGACACCAAAAAATGGCTGAATGTATGTGGAGTATGTAGAAATACATAGACAGCTCTAGATGAATTCATGAAGTATAATCTGAGCAATGACCAGTGCCTATGCATGATCTGATCCCTCTGTGTGAGGACACATTGAGACTTTGAGTCTGTGGGTCTCTGATAAGAAAGGCACAGGAATAAGAATCTGAAAACTGAACTGTAGAACCCACAGTACAGTTTATAGTAATTGTATGAACTTGGACTAGCTGAAGCTTCCTTACGATTCAGCTTCCCTGTGTCAAATGACAGCATTATAAACTCAACGGACTACTAGAGCACCAGGTTTAATACTTGGCATTGCTCACAAAATGTCTTCTTTCCCTCCATCCAGAGAATGCCTTCCCTCTTCTCCACACCCATGCCTCTAGACCAACACATCAATTCTATTTGTATAAAGCCAGTATAAGCTTTCCAGTAGTGATCTTGAATCCCTTTTGTGTAAGGAAATGATTAGGATATGTGCCTATTGTATACCTTCATGCCCAAATAAAGGACAGACATCAGCCATACTGCTTTTCTAGATTTAAAAAAAATCACCCTAGGGCTGGAGAGATGGCTCAGTAGTTAGGAGCACTGATTACTCTTCCAGAGTTCCTGAGCTCAATTCCCAGCAACCACATGGTGGTTCATAACCATCTATAATGAGCTCAGATGCCCTCTTCTGGTGTGCAGGGGTATCATGCAGACAAAGTGCTTATACAAATACAGTAAATAAATCTTAAAAAAAAAAATAAGAAGAAGTAGAGGTCTCAAGTTTTTCTACCTTTACCTTACTAGGGAGATCACAGAAATATTGGAAGGGAAGAGTCTTTCTGTGTCTAGTGACTATGGGCTTCCCTCATTTCCTAGAAGAGCCCAGAGTAACCCACTCAATGGTTATCAGTTTACACTCAGAGTTCATCAGAGCATTTTGCTGATGTAGCATTCTTTTTTGGAACTGGCATGTTGATGTAGAGAAATGGCATTTAAATGATTTCTAGAACCTTTCAACATAATCTGTCTCTGGAAGCTTAAGAAAATGGACCCTACCTTTTTGGGATAGATTTAAGGGTGCTCTGAGTTGATTGAATAACCATTTTCTTCCAGCAGGAGCAAAGATGCCCAAGATGTCCCATAGTCTCATCATGGAGCCCAAAGTTGAATGCTAAACATTTTTCTTTAGGGCTTATCACCTAAGGGACAGGAGACAAGAGTCCAGACATGAGTAAACCTGAAGGACAGAACCCCAAACAAGGGTATAAGGAAGGAAATCACTTCCCCTCATGGCCTCACCTTCTTGTAGGACCCCTGCTGGTTGTGACACCACATTCTTCCTCCCATGCTTTGCTCTCATCTAAGAATTCCTGGCCCTGACAGCAGCAGCCATGATGGAGCTGCCTTTTCTAGAGAGTTTTGTTGTGGTCTTTTTTTTTTTTTTTAAAAAAAAAAAAAAGGACACAAGTTCTTAGGATCCTAAAGAATGAATGAAGGTTTATCTTTGAGAGTCTAGACATCAGAATGAGTTGAACTTGGGCCAAAGACCTTCTCTCCAGAACTTAAAAACACAGTAGGAAGGCACCTGTTGATTTGTTTGATTCTGTCTAACAGCCAAGGAGAATGCACTAAGTCTGAGATGTTGGGGAAGACCACCACACATAGTACATTTAATGTTTTCTTCTTGGGTATACCATCTTGTAAAGTTTTGAATTAATAGAAAGCTAGGGTGTGCCCAAATTTACAATGGAGCTGGTGCCCCCTGCTGGAATCCAGCAGCTTAAATTTCCATCCCTTGGGTGTGTGTGCCAGCAACCCTGTGAAGACATAGGCTTGCCAACATAGCCCACGGGTATCAGGATAAGTCATTTAATTAACTTCGCTGCTTCAACTCCTTGACATATAAGAATGGGATACAATAGCAGCCAACCCTGAGATTCTTGTTGAAAGGTAGAATTAATTAGAGATGACAGTAGAGAGCTTTCTGAAAACTTTCTGATAAATGTTGGAACATGCCTCCGTTGTCCCTATGTCAGGAAAACGACAATTTGCTGTGTCTTATTACTAAATCTGCTATTGCTAATTTTATCTCATTGTGGGTTCCAAGTCCCCCTGAAGTTGGAAAAAAAAACATATTCATCTTCACCTACTGTATTATGTGACACAAACTCAATAATGTTGCTGCACTGTCACCTCAACACTTGCAAGAGTGAGGCAGGAGAATTCCTATGAGTTCAAGTTCAACCTGGGCTACACAGTGTGTTCGAGACCAGTCTAAACTGCAAAATAAGACTCTATCTTACCTCACATGTGCACATGCATGTGAACACACACATATAGGCACACACACACACACATACACACACACACACACACACACACACAGCTCCACCCTATTTTGGTCATTAATGCATGGGGCGTGGGGCGTGGGTGCTTCAAATATTCCTGACAAAGTAACCAGGATGGTAAGACACCTGTGTAGAACAGGTGTGATTTGTACACCTATTTAGAATACTTCTGGCATGGTTTCTGACTTGGGTTCTTTCCTAATTTTGTTTCTGTTGCCCAGACACAAAGACAGCCTGGGGGGAAAGATTCTATTATAGTTCACAGCTCCAGGTTACAATTCATCATAGCAAGGAAGTCAAGGAGACAGAAATGAAAACAGCCACACTGCACCCATAGTACTGAGCAGAGAGAAAATGAATGCATGAATGCCTGGTGCTCAGATAGCGTGCTCTACTCTTAAAGAGACCAGGGCCCCCAAATCAGGCAATGGTGCTGCCTACTTTCAGACTAAGTCTTCCCACATTAGCTAAGGAGATCAAGACAATCTCCTCCTGACATGACCGCAGGCCAACCTGATCCAGAAAACACTCACTGAGACTCTGATCCCAGGTGACTGTAGGCTCTGTCGAGTTGATGATTAAGACGGTAGACATTACAGGCTAAGTGACTGGTGAGAAGACTTCTGGTCCTGTCAGGTGAGCACTGAAGAATGAGAGTCCCAAAGGACAAATTCTGCCCAAATAAAAAATGATAATGGAATCCAGGAGGTCCTGTTCTGACAAAAGGACATAGAATGGTTCCGCCTCTTTCTATCCAGGACCCTGATGGGTAGAAGACAAGAGAGTTAAAAAAACAGAAATGTAATCCTTCATCTTGCCTTCCTTGAGTTGAAAGGTCAAGGGGGCTTCAGATAATCCTGAGGCCATTAGGAGGCTGCTGTGCCAGGGGAAGCTGTGCTCACGGTGCCCCCCTGTGATGAACCCCTAAAGGAACACTGAGGCAAACGTGATAGAGCAGAGGCAGGGTGTCTGGGACCGGTGGTCTGCAGGGGAGCAGAGAAGATTGGCGCCCATACATGGAGAGGCATGAGGGCTCTGTAATTGAGACCGCTGCTGTGGTTGTGGCAGTTCCTCGAGGAGGATGAAGGGACACACACTGGGGGTTCTGGTGAGAAGAGATACTACAATGCCCCAGTGGCCTTGGACTCAGGAATATCACCATGATTGTGGGGCCCTTCGGAGAAGGGAGAGCGTCACTCAATTGTAGGGCTGTGCTTCCTGGCCACTCATTTCCCAGCAAGACTAGGAAAGTATCTCCTTACCCATAGGCACTCAGTCGCTACTGTGAAATTCATCAGGAGACATGGAACACTGAGAACTAACCTTAAGACATGGATAAATTTAGGGGTAAGACTGAATTTACCTGACTGAGAAATTAGATGATTCTGGAGAAGCAAGAACTTCATGTATTCATATCTTACCCTCTACATAGGCTCCAAATCTGACCCCACAACTCAGCAAGATCTACTTAAGACCCAAATACTTAAAAGGTTTTAAATTTTGTATTATGTGTATACGTGTATACACATTGCATGAACGCATGCACACACACACACACGTGTGTGTGTGTGTGTGTGTGTGTGTGTGTGTGTATGTTTGTGTGTACAACAGAGGCCAGAAGAAGGCACACAAATCTCCTGGAGCTGGACTTTCAGGTGGTTTGAGATGCCTGTTACTGGTGCTGGGAAGGCAACTCCAGTTCTCTGAAAGAGCAGCCAATGCTCTTAACCCCTGAGCATCTCTCTAGCCCAGTACCCAGTGATTTTAAGGACCATTAAGCTACACAGTGATTTAGTGCATAGGAAAGTCTGTGTCTCAGTGAAACTCAGAAACATCTCTCTGTGAGTCTCACAAGCTCAGTGGAGTTCTTGAGACCTCAGAGATGCTAAAGGCTGTGTGACATGCTAACAAAACTAGTAAGAGATGTCATGGACAGAATGAACCTACTCCTACAGGGAAGAGACAAGTATAGATGGAGAGTTCTTAGTTTTCACTAGAAAAGGAAATACCACTAACACATTTTCCCCCTCTGCAATAACACAGAGGTTTGGGGAAGAACTAAAGATCAAAATCACTAACGCTGAGAACCAAATAGACCCGGACAGGCCTCTGACCACCTATGACTCCAGCTCTACAGAGAGGAGACTGCTTAAATAGAAGGTATTCTAAGATGAAACCGTATCCCTGCTCAGTCTATTGTCATTGAAATCCACAACCGTGGCAGAAGCACTGAGGGCTGTGATCCATTAAAGTCTTCCGGGGACCATTTCTGAGAGGGTAGTATCAGCTTCGCTCCTCTTAGCTCTTCATGCTAAACACAGCCATAACTACAGAAAAGGAGCAAGAGACAACCGAGACCATTTGGTAAAACTAAAAGAAAGGACGAGAAGCATAGGCTTACTATGCACCCCACGGGATGAAGGATGACACAGACCTGGATGTCCTGCATTTTCTCCTGGTAGAGGGACCCTCGTTTTGTCTCTTAATTGAGGGTGTGGTCCGGCATGACTGGAAAGGCATGGTGGCAAGACCATGAGGCTGCCATACCACATCAATGTGGGTCAGGAAACGCAGAAGGCTGGCTTTCTCCATTTTCCATGTTAATTTCTTTTCAAATTATTTTTGCATTTCTTTATTTAATTTGTGGGGGATTATGTACAGTCATAACATGTGTGTGGAGGTCAAAGGACAACTTGGAGAGGTCAGTTCTCTCCTGTGGTTCCCAAGGATCAAATTCCGGTGGGCAAGCTTGGCCAGCTCGCTGGCCTTTATGTTAGCATATACAAGTTATATACAGTGATAGGCTCTGCCATGGTGTTTCCATTCATAGTTGCCCAGGTTACCCTTTCTTGCCCCCTCCCCATTCTCACTGATTCCACTCCCCTCTCATCTAGTTTGCTTTCGGATTTTATATCTTAAATTTTTTTTAGCAACCAATAGTGTTTTATTGGAGTTTCTTATAGGCTCCTGAGAGACAGGTGGCTTACAGGAGCATGGACTCTTTGCTAATGGTTACATCACTGAGGAAATAAATGTCTTTCCCTCTCCCAGCAGCCATTAACATTAATGCTTCTCCATTCTCTCCCTCCTCTCTTTCTCTCTTCCATTTCATCATCCCTCTCCCCTCTACCTCTCCCTCCTCCCCTGCTTTTCTTCTCTTCTATATCGGATCTCTATATATAGCCCAGATTACCTCTAGAGTACCAGGATTATAGATATTTGTCACCATGCCTGACTTTTATTGAGCATTTTTTTTTCTTTCTTTTTTTTAGCAAGAGAAAGAAACCCGAGCTTCATGTGTTCTGACATCACTCTAGGCAAAAGTAAGTCACCTGGCTCCACATGGAGTGGTGCTAAACACGCTAGTTGACAAGTCAGGTAAGGGACAGGAGTCCTGTTGAGGATAAGCAACCATGGCCAGGCCAGAGGGTGCTTCTGTCTCTGTAGGAATGAGGAACATAGGTTCTCCTCCTTTGGAGATTCCTGGGTGGGGATAGGGATCTTCCACAATAAGAAACCCCTGGCCCAGAGGTCCTTATCACACTTACTAACTCCCAAACCCAACGATGACAAAATATATTTAACAAATATTGACATGATTTGTGGATGTCAATGCAAAAGCAGGGAAGATGTTAACAAACAAGATCCAGAAATATATTTAAAATGCTACACCACAATCAATTTTTTTTCTGGAAGGCAAAATTGCTTAGTACTTACAGGATCATTAATTTCACATTGACATTGATAAATGCAGAGAATTCATGTGGCACTCTTACAAACTAAGTAAATGTATGATATCCAATTATGATACAAAAAAAAATTGTAATGAAGCATCCTATTTTGCATGTTTACTTTGTATCATTTTATGCACCTGCAATTGACTATGATTTTAAAATACTAAATAGAAGATTCTAGAAATAAACTATTCTTATGTTTTTAAATTGCTCATGATTGTTGGGGAAATTTATGTAACTTTAAAACAATTGTTTTGTGCATTATTGGGGGAGGAGCTGCCTAAGCTTTGGCAGTTTGCTTTACCTGCAGGTGCTGGCTTCATGTAAGTAAATCTGTGACTCAGATGCTTGCTTCCTCATGACCTGCACCTGCTCACTGCTCTCTGGCAGAGCCATTGTGGTTCACTGAGATCCCCATGTGAAGAGCAAAGTTGCTGTAGAGAAATTCTTGTAGTCCCTCTCTCCCACAGTCCCAGGCAACAAGGAGAGAACACTCCCCTTAGACTTTGAGCAACCCTACCACACAAGTGACATAGCTTGGCCATTAAAAGGTTGTGGAATCCTCTTGGGTATTGAACTCCTCACCATAAAGGTGACATAGTTCAACTGCAAAAGGATCATGGGATGAGACTAGGCTACAAGTTTCCTTCATTATGCAAATAGACCTTTGAATGAGGGGCCAGAGTTCTTGTATCAATACAACACCCAAGGAGCTTCTGTATCAATAAAAACTTGAGATCAGACAATTGGGGTTCTGCTGTCCAGAATGGTGCTTGCCATGACAGGCGGTTCCCTCTGCTACACTCTGGCAAGTTTTGTGTCTATGAAAATGTCTCCTTGTCTTTCTTGCTGAGCTACACAGTAGCAATCCGTTACATATGATCCCTAGGAATCTGATGAAATCTCATACTGTCTTGCTCCATCCCATTCAGGACATGAGCTGTGCTTTGTTGAAGGCATCCATGATGTATACACTACCTGCTCATTAGTTACTGACTGTTGTAGTAGCAAAATGCTTGTGTCCAGCTAAGCTTTATTTTTGTTTACTACTGAGGTCTAAGTGCAAGAATAGTAATCCTGGCAGCCCATATAAGGCAAAGCGAATGTGTGTAGTGTTTTCCTTTAAGTGAAAAGGGAACATTCTCAACTTACAAGGAAGAAACAAAAGACGTGTGCTAAAGAGAGAACGAATCTATTTGTGAGACGTTGTGAGGAAGGAAAAAGAAGTCAGAGTGAATTCTGCTGCTCTACCTCAAACTGCAAAGCACATGGCTGTGGTGTGCGGCATGCTCAGGTAAAGAAGGTGATCCATTGCGTCTGCGAGTAGAGGATGCAAACAGACAACGTGTCCAAATGGACAGAGATGTATGGTTGCACAGAACCTTTAGTGGCACAGACACCAGTTTGAGTCTGGGGTTGAACCCTGAACTAGGCTTGAGCAAACGCTGAAATTTTTTGAGCACCAGTTTCCCTATATGTAAAGTAAGACATAAAACTGTTTCTGGTTTATAAGACTGTTGAAAGGTTTAATCCGATAATTGGTATCGTAAGGACCATGTGTGGAACAACTCACGGTTTTAGGCATCCATTGTGGGTCTCAGTACAGGGGCTACTGCACACATATTCTTCACTGACATGATGTGATGTATTTACAGTAGCTTTAAATTTAACATTATGATTAAAGAGGAGTTCAGATGGTCTGAACTTACAACGAGTGGTTCCCCTTATGACTCACTGACTTTCCAACAGCCTATAGACTCTACATGCTCAGGAGAAACTGTACTTTGATTTTGAAATTTGCTCCTGGGCCACCAGCAAGTGGTGTGGCACTCTTTTCTGATGGTGGTGGTGGCTGCAGGCCCCACAGCTCCCAGTTAGTTCCTAATTACAAAGGGAATCCATGGAGACTACACTGTGCGTGTGTGTGGTTGTTAAGCAATAGTGATTTTGTATGTTGGGCATACTATGCGCATGCTTGACTCAGGGCATCTTCTGATTATAGTGGGTTTATCAGGATGTCATGTTATGATAGACTAAAGAACATTTGGATCAGAAACATTCACACTGAAGTAAGAAACAGTATGTTTCTGTCACTATAATTGAACATACTTTTACTACTATTTAAAATTTAAAAATAGCATCAATTTTTAAGCCAATATTATCTGACAAGAAAATAAAATTAAACAAGATAAAACTGGGAAAATGTGATACACCAATATAGTTATTGTGAGATTGCTTAATAGGGTATCTAGAAACATAATGCAGAAATAACAGCAAGAAACAATTATAATTAGAAATGGATACAAAAAACACACACAGGAAGAAAAGCCCCAAATAATAATCTCATATAAAAGATGTACCACCTTGGAGAAAATTTAATGAGAAATATATCTAAAGGAGCCAAAGTTAATTTCTGGTTTTTATTTTTCTGTAGCTTAATTTAAAAAAAAAATGTCTGTAACTTTTTTACTCAGTGCAGCTCTGTACATTTTAACATGGAGCCAACTGAGCCCCACCTGAACATCGTTATGGGAAAGCCATTTTGTCTCGATCACAGCCTATTCTGTGTCCACAGAAAACACAACTCAAATTCAAAAGCTTTCAGTACAGATGAAAAATGATTTCTCGTTTGCTGCTCTGTGAAACCAGCAAGGCACACAATGTTCTGAGCAGCTGTATCAAAGCATGAAATATCTCTGCCCGCGAATTCACTGGAACATTCTCAGAAACTTTCTAAAGGGCGGGGCTGGGGACACAGCCCAGAAGCAGAGCTTATGTCTCGCACACTTAGCTCTGGTTCAAGACCAGCACCACATAAACAATGACAACACTGGCATTCTGTTGAAGGAAAAGAAGTGCTGAGATTCCGACAGGAGGGAGTTAGAATGTTGTAAAGTGTGTTCGTACTGACGTCTCCAACATAGGAATACCACGCTATGAATACACATGTTAATCTGTAATTGCAGGCTCTGTGCTCGAATCTGGGAGATGCTCTATGGATTTTTATGTGATGTTGCATTTGACTTTTATTATGTACATGTAGACATTGCTTCACTTAGCAATATATATTGGGAAATGATGGAATTTGTGTGTGTGTGCACACACATGAGCATCCAGGTGCTTGTGCTTATGTGTGCACACGTGTGTGGGAAGCAGAGGTCAGTGTCAAGTGTATCATTTTCTATCTTTTTGTTTGTTTATTTTTGAGACAGGGTCTCTCTGAACCTGAAGCTCATTAATTGGCTAGACTGGACAGCAACAGGGATTCTCTGCGTCTGCCTTTCCAGGGTTGGGGTTCTATATGTGCTGCCATGACTGGCTTTAAAAAGAAATGAATATTGAGGGTTGAGACTTAGTTCCTTACACTTGTATAGTAGTTAGCTGCTGTGTGGGCTCACCAAGGACGACAAGGAGGCATATTTCACAATTGCAAACCCTTCCGGACCTCAGCAGAGGGAGCCATCATCATGACCAGGGCCATACTGTCAGTGGAACCCGAGCATCTGAGCGCAGGTGTTTTTATTGAATCAGAACTCCCCAAGTACAGATCATAAGCAATCAAACAGCCCCCACAGAAATCCAACACCTGCAGACAATACAAAATGCCAAGACTTGTGCTTCCCCCTTTCCAGTGCACAAGAACAATGATTTTAAATAAAACTAAAAATAAACTTCCACAACATTCCTCTTTTCTGTATAAGCTAATCAAAAAAAATCTGCTTTATCTCTATAATACAATTTAACACCACACCAAAAAAACCATTTACAAAAGGAACAATCATGAGGGTTGCTAATGCATAGGACCAAATGAAAACAAATATCTATCAAGCTTTTCACAATGTCTTTGGACAGCAGAGAAACATTATTAATGTCCAATTATCTGGAATTCACTCATGATCTTCTGGGCTCCTCCAAAGGGCTTGGGTCACTTCTCTTCTCTGACCTCTGCAGCTACACAGTTTGTCCTCCAGTTTCTGGCTGGCTCCCCTCCATTGCTGCTACTGTTCTTGGTGGTCATCCCATGGTACTGGCATCTTCAGAACTGCTGGGGTCTTTTGTTGCAACTGGACTGCACTCTCACCAATACCCTCTCATAGGCTCTCTTCATGGTGCCAAGATTCCACTTCTTTACATGATCCCTTCATCTGGGTCTTCAACTACTACTGAGGATGCACTTTTACCAGTGGCCTCTCCTGGCCTCTCACAGTGCCAAGCCTCAGCTTTTTTCTAAAGACCCCTTCATGCCTTCAAAACCAGTAACACCTGGGTGACTCTAACAGTACCAAGTTTGTCTACCAGTACCATGAGATACAACCTCAGCCAGTTCTGGAAGACAGTTTCCGTGCGCTGGCTAACCCTGAGAAAACACTTTCCAGATTTTAAAATAGAGTCTAGTTTGCTAGAAAAATAACTGGTCCTTGTCTAGTGGAAGGGTTCCCTCATGGTGTGGAGTTACTGTGTGTAGTCAGATTTGCAGGGGAAAAACAAACAAACAAACAAACAAACAAAAAACGTTCAGTTTAACTAAGCAGGCTTTTGCCTCTAAGCTGCAGCTTCCACAACAGCAGGGGATCCTGGGTTAGTGGGAAGAATCTCTGGCTGAAACATTCTGCCAGTTTGATGTTCTTTTTCATCACTGCTACATATAATCATCCACCTTTCTTCATAGACTTCTAACACAAGATCCACTTGGGCTTCACACACACAAAAAGTCATCAACAACTCAGTTTATAGAACAGTGCATCCTAGTTCTGTTTCCCACGCCAGCAGCAGGAGGGAGAGTCAGCTCCATGATCATGGAAAGCCTTTCTTTCTTTCTTGCTTCTTTCTTGCTCCCAGCTGTATTTTTTTTCTTAACCATGAAAATGTTTTTCTCTAAAGGCCTCTATTCTGTGGCTCTAATTTTTGAGCCTTCTTTCTCACTTAATTTTCACAATTTTCTGTTCATGGAGGCTTATTTACCTTCTCTCCTATTCTTTTAGGAGCCTTTAATTAATTGCTTCATCTTTATCCTCTGGTAGCTTCCCTGGGTATACTTTACTGAACTTTGTGAGGTTTGTAGTTTCTTTCTCTTCTTCCTTGTCCTCCACATTGGATTAGCTGGCATGTTGCCATGCCCCCACCCCATTGGTATGTCATTTGTAGTAGTTAGCTGCTGCTGGGGTGGCTCAGCAAGGAAGACAAGGAGGTATATTTCATAGCTACAAACCCTTCCAGACCTCAGCAAAGAGAACCACCATTATGACCAGTGCCATACTCACAGTGGAACCCTAAACATCTGAATTCAGGTGTTTTTACTGATTCAGAACTCCCCAGGTACAGATCATAAGCAATCAAACATCCCCCACAGAAATCCAACACCTGCAAACAATACAAAATGCCTATACATCCCTTTTTCCAACAGTGCACAAAAGCAACTATTTTAGAACATAACAGTAAACTTCAACTGCTTCTATGACATGTGTGGAAGTTCATCATTGAGCTGTCTTCCCAACCCCCAGACAGTACCTTTCTACAGCACTCTTTTACATTGGATTTTTTTATTTTAAGCATTTTAAAATTTATTTTAGTACTTTATTATTTATTTTTTGGAGGGGTAGTGGAGGTCAGGGAATAGATATTCTTGTTCTAAATGTGGGTCCCTGCCATCAAATTCAGGTTGTCAGGCTTGGTGGCAGGTGTCTTTATCCACTTGTCAGACATATTTTACAAAATTAAATGGATTTGATCTATTAAAGTTTCCTGAATGCCCAGCCTGGTCTACAGAGTGAGTTCTAGGACAGCCAGAATTACAACAGAGAAAACTTGTCTCAAAAAAACAAAATTATAAAAAAAAGGCTTTCTGAATTTTACTGGAATACATGTGTGTGTGTGTGTTTAATGCAATTGTCATGTTTGCATGATATTTTATGAGAACATCACTAAGCATAATACATTAGTGAATGGGTACACATATGAATGGGTACACATAGGTTTGTGTTGTTTCTTTTAAGAAAAACGATGCAAAATTGCAATATATATAATGAACACAAAAGTAATTATTTCTTTAAAGAGAGAATAACTCAGTTATAATTTCTCAGAGCTAATAAAATCCTGAAAACACATTTATCGGTTCCCTAGCATACCTTTATAATCTTTTCTACCTTTACATTTGTTTCCTTGACTTATCATATGACAATATTTTATAAAGTTAGATCTTATAAAGTTAGAGAAAATATAAATAGGTGATTCAGCCCTTGCCCCAGTATTTCCTGGGGAGGGAATTTCCTGAGATGGGGTCTTCCTCCATAGCCCACACCTGCCTAGAACTCATCATGTAAACAAGGCTAGCTTCAAACTTGTAGACCTCATGCCTCAGCCATCTGCACACTGGGTCCTAGATGTGTGCCACCTGCCCCATCCTCGAGTTACCTTCAACACCACAGCACACCAGTGGAAATGGAGGGCTTTCTAGGTCTTTACTAATGTCACCAAATTGGATAAAACTTTATTGAATCTCCTTCATACGGAGCTAGAAGAGTTAAGTCACTCAGGCTGTAGTGGATCTCTCTGGTGTCTGAGCTGGCAGCACATGTTCCTGGGTGGACATTGTGCATTATGAACTCCCCCTGTGTTTGATCAACATAAAAACAAACAAAGAAACAATCAAATCACCAGGAGGAATCTTGGAACTGCCCCCGGCTTGTTCAAATAACTTCCCCCTTATTAAGGTGTTGTCCAAAGAGCTATTTGGTGGGATTTTTATCTTTGCCTCCTCCATGAGTCTCAACTTCTTGGTGTGATGCTGTAATCTGCTTCTTGAAGTCAGAGGAACTTTTGTTGCTTCTACACGTATTGACGTGGACCACGGAGATTATCTATCACACCACTCCTGGGATGCTGTTCCTTCAAGTGTTTGCATAAGGACTCCAGCCCATCTTTCATGCCCGTGGAATGCACCTCCCCTAATTACTCGAGCAAGCATTTTCCCCGTCTTTACTGTGCTCAGCACTTAAGTCTTCATTGTAGTACCAGTGTAGGGATTTCTACAGATTTCCTATGTGCTTGGTTGTCTGATTGTATCTTCATTCCACTGGTTTCTGTCATGTCTTCTAATTGGACAGTAGGCTCTAGAGGCAGGGACCGTATTTCTAATCAATTAACTCCTTCTCTTTACAGTCTTGAACAGTGCTTGGAGTAGAATGCGTGGCTGATATACAGCGATGTGTAGGTCCTGAAAGGATTCTTTGACCGAAGAAAGCAGCGATGATTCAGCAGCCATTCATTTTTTTATAAAAGTTCTGAGCCTTTCCATAATGAAAAAAAAATGCTTCATTTATTTAACTCAGAGTTTCACAGATTTAATGAGACAGACATCTGCCATTTCTAGGCATGTCTCCAACGGACCTTTTGGGAAGCATCACACAAACCTTTACAATAACATTGTTTCTACACTGAAGGAACTCTGCAATGTTCCATGAAACTACTTAGGAAATAACTTGGGGTAAAGGAACATTGAAAAGTGTTTCCTCTGTAGCTCCAGTGTGCTCATGTAGTCATTCATCAATGGGAATTTCTTCTGTGCTCTGTCTCTGGAATATGTCACGTCCTAGAGATATGATGATTGGACCCTGAGAATATCCTCTGACTAGCATTTGGCATTGAAAATATAGAGTAGAATTAACCCAGTCTTGAAAGTCTGGGGGGGGGGGCATTTTCGAATGAAGTGTCTTTTAAGTCAAGACCCAAATGATAAAATTACTCTTTGGGGTCTGTCTACAGCTGAGAACAAGAAGCAGCCCAGGGAGAAGTTGAATGATCCCAGTGAGGTTGAGCACAGAGTATGGCAAACAAGAAGTGACATGGGGACAGAGAAGTAGTCGCCACATCACACAGAAGAGGTCTGAGCTTAGTGACTTATCTCTTCTTCTAAACGGAGCACCAGTCCCTTGAAGTAACTTCGTACTGATGACTTAGTATTTCTGTGGTTCACCATGTCACGTAGTGCCCAGTCAACACTTGGTAATGTTTTGGTAAATTGATAAAGTTCAAGACGTTGAAGACAACAAGCATCTTTCAGGAACACTCCAGTGAGAGCAATCACTGCTCTTGTGTGTGTTTCGATCCAGGGATACTTCATTTATTTAGCATGCCTCCTTATAGGAAAACCAGGAAGGCCAGACACAGAAATGATAGTGATCACAGCCCTTCCTGATAGAGCTAGAGCAGGCGGGGGGCAGAGCTACTGTCTCAGGAAAGGGGAGCAGCACCATTCCGACACAGTGGGGAGTATGTCTTTTAGCTTTTGAGTAATTCGAAGTGTCAAGATCATTTAATTTTTCAGAATATGCAATATCAAAAAATGGTAAAATGAGGAGAAGAGTCCAAAAGAAGAAAAATAGTAGACACTACAGACTTGTTTCCATGTCAGTGGCCAATAAATGATGTCTAGACTCTGTCCATTGCTCCCATCTGGAGAGGTCTCCTGTTCTTACATAATGAATCAAAGAAAAACAATCACACGTGGGAGAACCAGCAGGCTCGTCACATTTGCCTCCCTTAGGAAGGCTTTGCCAACAGGAAGGCAACTCTTCCAACCGAGCCAACCAACACTTTAGGCAAACTGCTTCAGTTCCCAACTATCAAACTCTCCTGACCAGCCAAGCCATTTCTGAGTAGCTCAACTCTTCTTACCTTGGCCTAGACCCAAGGCTTTCCTCTACCCTGAGAACTCATATGCAGAAGATTATATAAACTTTCCATGGCTATTTTTTCAGAGTTTGAAACCAAAGCAATATTTAAACATTCTACTGTCTATGGAGAGGATGTCAGAACAAGTGACCAGGAGTGGGATGGGGATACAGGTTTATTTGAGGAATGAGAAACAGTAGGGAGGACTTGGTCCTTGGGGATCTAGTTGTGTAAATACATAAAGCAAGAACAATGGTTCTCAAAGGAATGTCCAACCTCTTCCCTGGCTCTCCACAGTCCTTTACTTTTGCTTAGGTGACATCTTTTGAGACTTTAGCTTTCTGTTTGTTGCTCAATTTTTATTCCCAGTTTTGATCCCCAAATTCTTCTCACAAGAGAAGTCACTGTTATAGTAAAAGAAGCATGGAGGGGGCTGACTCTTCAAGCTGGTTAGGAATGATGGTTTCTGGGATTCTCTGTCATGTTGTATGATCCTTCTCTGCATATTCAGATATTTGGAAAGAAGAAATTAGGCAGTTGGAGATTTTGAGACTTCTTATTGACTTGTTTGGTTTTCTTGAGAAAGGATCTCATTCAGTAGCCCAGGTTGGCTTTGAACTCCCCTAAGGTCACACCGCCCTCAAACTTACTGTGTATTCTAGATTGGACTCAAACATGGATCTTCCTCCCGTCTCCTCTTCAGTACTGTGATTACGGGCATGTGACATGTGGTGCTGGACCACACACATTTATGAGTGATCTGGGACTCTTGGAACACTGCATTCATGAACTCACACACTGAATTGAGGGCTTCATGCTATCAAATGTCTGTGGCCATAACCAAGAGAAACTTGGAGAGGAAAAGAGTTTATTTTACCTTACAGCAGGGAAGGAACTTGAGATGGGAACCTGGAGGCAGGAAGTGAAGCAGAGACCTTGGAGGAATGCTGCTTACTGGCTTGCTCCCGTGGCTTGCTCAGTTTGCTTTCTTAAACACCTCAAGAGCACCTGCCCCAGGGTAGAACCTCCCACAGTGGGTGGGGCTCTTCCACATCAGCCATCAATCAAGAAAATACTCCACAGGCTTGTCTTCAGGCAACACTTGTGGGATTACTTTCTCAATGGACGTTCCCTGTTCTCAGACGGCTCTAGCGTCTCTGTAAAGTTGATAGAAAACCAAACAGCATAGGTTTCTTCTACTTACGTGTGGCCACCTCTTTTTAGAAGATAGGGTACGGCTGTGTTGGGGCGACAGGTTATAAACTGATGGACAGGACAGGAAAGCATGCAGCCCATCGTCACTCTGATGCTTGGTCCTCTAAAGGCTTCAGCTGTTACTGCTGCATTTTGATCTTTGTTCACTTTGCCCTGTTGTTGTTGCTTTTTTTCTCCAGGAAGTCAGGAACAGGAAAGTGGCTGTCATCTTCTCAAATCCAGGTCTCCATGCGACTGCTGTCTTTCTAACGTTTTGAAGTGTAGATTCTTGAGTTTAGCATATAACACTCTCATAGGCATATCCAACCTGTGGGCCGTGGGCTCATGAACTCCAAGATTGCTGGCAATACAGCCTAATGTGCAATCACAGAATTCCTTAAAACACTGAAAGTTTTATGATATTTTTTGATTGTGTGGTTCTTAAGCATGAACTCTGCTGATGACGGCATTGTGTGGAAATGTCAGAAGTCTGCACAAGACTGAGGATTCTCTAGAAATGTTAATGTTTTAATAAGTTCAATAACATGAACTCATCCATTACAGAGCTCCTCATGCTAGAAAAGAATCCTCACATTAGATATGGCTCAGGGCAAGTCCGTTGCTCTTGTTCATCCATGACTTTGCGTAGGTTCTGATGGAATTAGATCTGAAGACAGACATTTGAGTATGTAAGGTTTTGGGAAAAGTTCAGGGTCATGAGAAGAGGAACAAAGAAATGAGGCAGGGGAGGGAAGTTAACTAATAAAATGTAGATTATTCAGCCTTCTACCTTAGTGAGTAACTAGAGCTTAACCCCACAGAGAAACTAGGGGATATTCCAAAATACACGTCTCAGATTTTTCTTATCTAAGAAGTAATAAAGCCAGCATGTTTGAGATATTTTTTCTTTTCCCTCCCTTCCTCCCTCCTTTCCTTCCTTCCTCCCTCCCTCCCCCTCTCTCGTAATCATAGGGACTGGACTTGAGGCCTCATACAGCATGCTAGGCAAGTTCTGAACTGTCCCCTCAGCCCTGACACAGACCATCTAAATCAGTTCTTCCCAACCGTCCTAATGATGTGACTCTAATAGAGTTCCTAGTGCTGTGATGACCTCCATCCATAAAATTATTTTCATAACTGTTATTTTGCTAGTGCTATGAATCATAATGTAAATATCTGATATGCACATGGTCTTAGGTGAAAGGGTCATTTGACCTCCAAAGAAGTTTCAACCCACAGGTTGAGAACCACTGGTCTAAGTGGTGCATTAAAGGCCTGTGTTGCCTGCTTGTCTTGTTAATTGTCCAGATACCTGATCCAAAGACTTCAGGAGGGAACCAGGGAATTGTTTACTGACTCAGCATTAGAAGTTTCAGACCCTCGCCCTTGGATCCAAAGTGAGGTGGAACATTGTGGCTGTGGGAGCATGTGGCAGAGGCTACTTACCTCCTGGTGGCCAGGAAGCAGAGGGAGAAGGGACTGGGACCAGGCATAGTCTTTAAATCTCCATGATTCCTCTAGCTAAACATTATCTCCTAAAGTTTCCAGAACCTCCTAAAATAGGGCCACTATCCAGGGCCTAAGCACTCAACACATGGGCCTATGGGGACACTTCATTGGCAAACCACAGGCCAAGGAGGCTCCCAGGAATGTTGATATTCTGTCACTTCAACCTACCTTACTTGTCATCAGGGAAGGCATTGATGGGTCAGGATAAGTGCCCTCAAGCACGGGGAGGTAGGACTAAATATCGGGTAGTTTATATCATTAGCATGATGGAGCAAAGGAAAACAGCACATAGATCAACTTCGATTTTAGGTGAAAGAACCTGTTAGTGTTCAAATACCCCTGGGAATAGTGTTAAGTGTATTATAACTGTCTTTTCAATTTTCATGGCTATTTTAGTAACACAAACATAAGTCATATTTCATATTTTGATGAAGTCTAATCTATGTTTTTCCCTCACGTGCTTTTGATGTCATATATGAGAGCCCACCATCAAATCCATGCGTGTGAACACTTCTTCTATGTTCTCCTATACAATGATTACAGTTTTAGCTCCTGTGGTTGCGTTTGTTTTTTGCTGGGTCCCTTTTAGTTTTCCATTTGAGACGGTCCCATTCATGACCTCATATCCTGTTCAGCTTTTTAGCACAAGTGGACTATGAGACTTCAGTTTCCCCACTGAGTGTCTCTGAGGATCCGGTTCATGCGTCAGTTGACCCCAGACGTGTGAGTGGAACTGGACTCAGCTCTATCCCATGGAACTTGCTCACACCAGTACTTTACTTGTGTACTAGCTTTCTCATGTGTTTTTAACCTGGAAGGTGCGACTCTCCCCCAGTTCCATTCTTCTCTTGAGAATTGTTTTGGCTACTCAGAGCACCTCTAAATCCCACGTGAGTGTGAAAAACAGACTTAACATTTCTCCAAGAAGGCTGCTGGGATTTCCAGAGGGTTTCCATTAATCTGCAGATTACCTTGACCTGTATTGCTGTTCTAACAATACCAGGCGTTCCAATCCACGGCCATGGGGTAGTTTCGCATTTACTCAGTCTTCTTCAACGTCAGCAGTGTTTTTCATTTCTCAATGAACAAATCTTTAACTAACTTGGTTTCGTTTATTCCTAGACACTTGATTCTTTGGATGCTGCTGTAAATGCCGTTTTCTGAATTTCCTCTCTATATTCACAGTTGGTGGTGTTTAGAAAAGTGGTGCTTTTTTGTGTTGACTTTAAGCACCCCTGGTTTTCCCAGGTGATTTATTGGCTTTAGGTTTTGTGTTGAACTTGGAGGATTTCTATCATAGGATTACGCCCATATAAAGACCCTTTCGCTTCTTTTCGCTTGTCTTCCCGTGATTGCTTTGGCAATATTGAGTGGTCACAAGGAAGCTGGTTCCTGGTATGACTTCCATCCCAGAGGGAAAACATTCAGACTTCCACTACTGGGGAAGGTGTTAGCTCTGCATTTGTAACAAATACTTTTGAGAAAGTTCCCTCCTGTTCCCCAGTCCTGTTTGCTGTTGTTGTTTTGTGAAATGTTATCCCTTAAGTTTTGTTAAGAAATATTAGGTGACTTCCCCTTTAATTCTAGTAATAAGATTTATTTCACTCATTGCTTTTCTTATGATGAATCATTCTTTCGTTACAAACTTTTGTGTATCAAAGGACATTATTAGGAAAGTGTAGAGAAAACTGAAGAGTGGAAGAAAATGCTTGAATATCAGACATCTAAAAAAAGACTTAATTATCCAGAATATATAAAGAACTGCTAACAACAACAACATTTAGTTAAGAAACAGGAAGACCGCAATGGACAGCCCCCCCACAGAGGATCTGGAAGTGGAAAGACACTCCCATCCTTTCCAGTAGAGTAAACAAACCGGGTTGTACAGATAGCACTTTACAGCGGACAGAACAGGAAGGAGACAGAACAGGCGGGTGAGGTTATGACGGAGAGACTGCCTGTGAACTGCCTGGGAACCTGGGTGGTTAAGCCACTGGAGACACTTTCAAAAGGATTTTATTTACTTTTAGTTTATGTGTCTTTGTGTTTGCTTGCATGCGTGTTTGTGCACCACATCTGTGCTTGGTGTCTGTCGAGGCCTGAGGAGGGAGTTGGATCCCCTGGAACTGGAGTTACAGATGGTGTTATAAGTCATCATACAAGTGCTGGGAACTGAACTGAGTCCACTGAAAGAACAGCCAGTATTCCTAACTTTTAAGTCACCTTTCCAGTGCTCCGGAGAAATTATTTACATTTCCTTAAAAGGTTAATCATAGAGTTGGGTTACAAGAAACTCTGCCAAATAAACAAACAAACATATAAAACAAAACAAAAATCAACTTTAAAATTACAGTCCAAATACTAATTCCATCAGGAAGTACTTGTCACTAGAGCATAATAATCTGAATTTAATCCCCTAAATCCACATAAAAAGGCAAGATATGATGGTGAATGTTTGTAATCCCAGCATTGGGAACACAGACACAGGCATCCCCCTGGGGCTCTCTGCCCATGCAGCCTAGTCTAGTGATGACAAATGAGAGACCCCGTCTCCAAAAACAAGATCCAAGATTGACCTCTGACCTACACATGCGTGGATATTCACAAAGTTAGCTCTAGAATTGCCATCTGAGCAGTTATTCCGCCCCTCCATACCTACCCAGAGGAATGAATCAGATAGTTAAGCAAATGCTCTTGTGTGGGTATGAATAGGGTTGCACGCACAGTAAGCAAAAAGAAAAAGTAACTTCAAACACCCATCAACAGAAAAGAAGATAAGCAAACCATGGTTGTCTCCAATATTATTGTAATCCTTGTATTTTATTGACCAATGCCAGCCTTCCATGAAAGCACACTTACTTGGTTTTAGCATGACATTTTAGTTGAGCATTGGATCTGAGTGTTTAAGACAGCAGTGTGCTTTACCGTACAGTTCAGACCCTGTATGTCAGTCGTGATGAGCAGGCAAGAGGATTAGGGGTTTCCAGCCCTCTGCTTCAAGTCCAGCTAGAAAAAAAAAGATACTTAAGCAAGCCATTCCATATTCGCAGGAAGTTACTCTATTCCTCAAGAGCCAGCTGTCCTCTATAGGTGCTGTGGAAGTGACGGTGCCTCCTATTCTCTGCTGAAACTCACTGTTGGAATACACTGGAAGAATCAAGGAAAAAGTGTTAATCACCAAACACATCGGTTTCCAACAGTATGCTGAGCCGCATCGGTTCCTGGATCTGCACACAGGAAAGAATGCGGTTTGTGAATCTGCAAGGTGGTGAGAGTAGCTCTCCCAAACTCACTGTGCAGGGGGAAGAGCAGCACTCTCAGTGAGTCATATCCAGTTATTGCCTTTATGGCTTCCAACTTGGTTGAACTGCTTTGAATAATTGGTTCATATGCTATCATGCATATGGATTCATGGCTCCCATTAACTCGTGTTTCCTGTTCTGTGAAGGCCTGAGGTGGTGATCTCAGGTTTCTACCCATTTCCTTATTTTCTCTGAAGGCTTAAGAGTGATAGACACATATTGTTGAATTATTATGGCCTATGGCCATAATACACCTATACAGGATTCCAACATAAAGTTGGGACATTTATGTATATCATCTTGTATGTTTGTATTTTTTATATATAAACATTAAAGAAAACATAGAAATGAGTTTGGGAGAAAATTATAGCCATTAATTATCCAGGAATATCTGTTATTAACCTTAAAAATATTGTCTCAGTCTTGCTAAGTATTTCATATGCTTCCAGTTGTAGTTACTTTTCTACTTGCAGTGATAAAAAAAATAAATAACCAAAGCATCTTATAAAAGTATTCAGTTTGGGACTCATGGTTCTTGAGAGTTAAAGTTCATAACCATTATGGTAGAGAGCATGGTAGCAAGCAGGCAAGCAAGCATGGTGCTGAAGCAGTATCTGAGAACTTACATCTTATCCATGAGCATGAGGCAGAGAGAGAGAGAGAGAGAGAGAGAGAGAGAGAGAGAGTCTAAATAGGAATGGTATGGGGTTTTAAAAACTCAAAGCACACCCCAGTGACACATCTCCCAAAATCTTTCAAAACAGTTCCATCAACTGTGGACTAAACACTCAAATATATGAGCCTATGGGGGTCATTCTTACTCAGACCACCACACTGCTCTAATTCGCTTTCCATTAATGTGATAAACACCACCACCAAAACCAACTTGGGGAGGAGAGGGCTTGTTACAGCTTACAGCTTAACTTATGAAGGAAAGTCAGGGAAGAAACTCAAGCATGCACTGAAACAGCAATCATGGAGGAATGCTGCTTATTGGCTTGCTCCTTCTGGCTTTCTCAGTCTGCTTTTTTATACCTGGACCCGGGTAACCAGAAGTGACACCGCCCACAGTGAGACAAGCCCTTCCATTTCAATCATTAATTACAAAAATGCCCTGTAGAATTGCCTGAAATGTAGGTATTTTCTTAATTGAGGTTCCTTCCCCTCAGATGACTTTAGCTTGTGTCAAGTTGACGGAAAACTATCCAGCAACCAGATAACTCTAGCGTGAGTCAAGGTAACAAAAAACTGAGCAACATGCATGCATATATACATTATAACATCATATTTATGTTGTATGTGTAGTCTGTGTCTCACGATTTAAAAGATATCACGAATATTGTCACATGTTACTAGGTAGTTGCGTCTTCTAGCTTCCTTGCTGTTGGGTTTGATTCTGTCATTGTATGTATAGTATACTTTGTATCTTTGTTAGTTATATGCTAAGTCTATGGCATGTTTTTATTTATATTAATAGTTAAATTTACACATTTCAAAAGTATTCTTAACTGACAGGTTTTGTTTTGTCGCACTTACAATGTCTTCACTTTGGTTTGTACATGGGCCATAGGGAATCCCTTCCTTTCTCTATACTCCATTTTGTAAACATCTTCAGGATCACTGTTTAAGTAAAACTACTTTAAGAGTTTAAAATCTATATGCTCTCTTCTTTGAGGGCAGCCAAAGGCACGCTGTATGTCCCCAGAGTTCTCACACTGTAGTCAATGCAGGCAACTGATGCCTTTTAGCCATGGTGTGTGGTGTGCAGACACGATGTTTGCATTTGATCTCCATTTTGTTGTCCCTGGATGCACGTCTTTGATTCTGCTTTCACTAACAGAAATCCTTAGACTAACAAGTTTTATTTTTTAGATCGGTTTTCATTCACAGCAAAGCTGTGTGGAAAGTAGAGTTCTTCTATCCGCCCTGACTTTCTCTCAGCCTTGATACCCACCACCAGGTGATACGTTGTCACATACCTCAGATCTTACGCTGTGGTGCACACAGGTTTTAAGAAATACCTAACGACGTGCACCTAGGAAGGTCATGTTGCACATTGTACTTTTGTTGCCTTAAAGATTCTGTTGACAGCTGCCCTATAGTGTTTTCTGTTGCTGTGATAAGCAAACACCATGACGGGAAAAGCGCCTTGAGGGGGAACTAGTTTATTTCATCTTACTGGGTATAGTTCATCATTGAGGGAAGTTAGGTCAGGAACTCAAGCAGAGAGACAACTCCAACAGGTCAGGAACTTGAAACAGAAACACTGAGAGACTTCTGCTTACCAGCTTGCTCCCAGGATCCTGTTCGACTACCTTTCTTTCATGGACCATGCCTACCTTTCTGGGAATAGCACTACCCGCAGGTGGCCAGACCCTCCAAATAAATTAGCAACCAATAAATGCCTTATAGACATGTCCATACGCCAGTCCGGGACACAAATATCTGAGGTTCTGTCATCCCAAATGTCAAGGTAACAACCAAGATTAGCTATCACAACAATCCAAGGTAAAGATTACCTCTGTTTCCTTATTTACCAAAGCATGGCTAAAGTGTTTGTTAAGCTCTGACTCATATTTCTGTCAGAGTTTTTTTTATTTCTTGGTGCTGAGTTCTTTGTAAATTTTAGGGGCTTGGAAGATAGCTTAGTAAGTAAAGTGCTTTCTGTGTAAGGGTGAGAACCAGAATTCTGATCATCGGAACCCACATAAAGGCCAAGTGAGTGTGATGACCTGCTAGTAGTGCCCTCACATGGGGAGTGGACAGAGAACCTCTACATCAGCCTGATTAGTCAGACCAGCCAAAATGGTGAGCTCTTGGTTCAGAGAGAGACTGTGCCTCAGTGTAGAAGGTCAATTGTGATCTACAAAGACTGACATCGCATATATGAGCGCGCATGTGCACGTGTGTGCGTGCGCACACACACACACACACACACACACACACACATACCCAGAATTCTTTGCTTAATTCAGATAATTGCCCATTATTTGATGTTTCTTGTGCTAATGTCCCCTCATTCCGGCACTCGTATCTCCATTCTCTTGGTTGTATCTTTGCAGATCATAGAAATTAATCAAGTCCAGTTTACCACTTCTTTTTTCATATCTCGTACATTTTGTATTCTATATAAGAAGGTTACACCATATCAAAAAACTGGTATTTTCCCTCTTAGTGTCTACAAATCTTATAGGTTTACAACTTATATTTGGTCTATCATCCATCTTGGCTAAATTTATGTGACGAGTGTGGCATTTACGTGAGATCAATACTGAGCTATTACTCTGGGTCCGTAGTGTCTCCGTATAACCTTCATGATCAGCTCATCAGTGTCCCATCCGCAGTGCTTTGAATCTGTTGACCGCTTCTGAGGGAAGTTGTATCGTACATGGGTCATCACACCTTCTTAGTGGCTTCTTTTACTCAAAGTTTACTGCTTTTTTATTGTATAGAATAGATCTTATAGACACTCACTAGATTCATTTCTAAGCATTTTATTTTCATAAGAGCAAATTTAAATGGTTTTTTTTTGGTTTTTAATCTGTGGTTGTACTTGCTCAAGGTGAATACATCTGTATATTAAAGTGTATATTGGACTCTTATTATAATTGCTTATTCTAAGAGTATTTTTCTTTCTTATTCTTTTTGCTTTTTTTTTTTTTTTACATGGACAATCATGTCAGTTAGGAACATACAGCACATTTGTCCTAGGAAAGGAGTCTAGGTGGGCATCTAAGATGTTGGCTTTATTTCCAGGTTTTGGCCCCTCTTGCAGAGGTCCCGGGAGCAAATGGGGCCCAGATGTGTGCCTTGCCACCCTGCCATGCTGTCACTTGGAGCCATTCCTAAACAGGAAGGAAACCATACCAATCCCCGCAGCTCTTAAGACAGGCGTTCTTCTGGGAGACAGGGAGGGGAAAGATGTGTTTCTTTCTCATCAAGAGCTGTCTGAAATGTTCTCAGTTATTTCCCCTTCCGTTGTGGGAGTGATACAGGAACTGAAGTCATCTTGTCTATATCCAAGAAAACTCTTCCCTGGGTGGAAGAAGATGGAATGTGGGGCTTGGGTTCATTGCAGAGGCACCGCCATACGTAGCTTGAGGCCAGAGCAGAGAAGCCTAATTCCAGGCCCTGAGAACACGGAAAACAGCTGGCGATAAGGCTGGAAAACGTGCAGGTTGGTTGCCATCACTGACCCTTCTTCGCTTGGCAGAGGCAGTGCCGGAGTCTGCCGCTTAGCCTTTCCGTGCGTCACAGCTGAGCGCTCCAGGGTACGGTCCACGCGTCCTTGCTGGCTGGTCAAGGCCAAGCCTTAGCTGGCACTGCACTGGCAAGGAGGCATGCCCCAGGTTTTTCCACTTTCTTGGCAGGAAGACCAGAGACAATGTCAATGTCGGGGCCTGCTGGGCACTAGTATAATGCAAATCACTGCCATGTGAACAGAGATCAGTTTTTCCATTTGTTTGTGAGGCTTAGGTGTGAGCTACAGGTTAGTGGGTGTAGACAGGCTGCTTTGTTCTTTGGTCCTGCATGCACTGCACGAGTGACTGGTGCTGTTGGAGATACCCATTGTTCTCCTCCCCTCCCCTCTCTTTCCTCTCCTCTCCTCTCCCTTCCCCTCTCCTCCCTTCTCCCCTCCATTTTTCCCTCCCCTATCATTCCTCCCTTCCCTTCCCCTTTTCTGTTTCCCCATCTGTGATGAATTAGTCTTCATTTTTAACTTGACTGGATTTGCAGTCACCCAGCAAACACAGCTCTGGGAATGTTTAGAAAAGTGTTTCCAAAGAGATCAGCAGAGGAGAGAAAGGGATGGCCATCCTGAATGTAGGTGTCACCATCACAGGGCTGAGTTCTCTGACTGGAGTAAAACAGGAAAAGGAAGGAAGGTGCCTGACTGCCAGCATTCCTCTCTCTCTGCCTCTTGATTGCAGAGACAGTGAAGACAGATGCTTCATGCCCTCACCGACACATCTTCCCCATCCGCATGCACAGCCCCTCCAACTGTGAGCCTAAATGAACCCTTGAAGATGCCTCTGCCAGGTTATCTTGTCAAAGCAGTGAGAGACACAGCTAATCCTACCTCCCGTCTGTCCATCCCCACTTTCCCTTTGTCACCCATCTTCCAGTCTCCCTTCTGTTGGTGACGAGATGGTAGGAACTAGCAGGACATGGAATAGAAAAGTTCTCCAAACGTCATGGATTAAAATCCATTTAAAACTGTTCAAAGATAGTTTAACATCTGAAAGCAACAGGAAGTATGTCAGGTGGAATAATGCAGTTCATCTGAACCTCCAGAATGTCCAGAGAGGCTACTTCCTGTCAGGTACTGTAGGCATGAAATATCTACCTGCTATCCGCCAGGCGATGAGTGTGAAGAAAGCAGTTCCTCCTGGTACTCGGCTGGTAACATGGAGACTATGGGTTCTTGTGCTGAAAGTGCCTACAGGTGTACTGGAGAGATCAGAAGAGTGTCAGGAGGAAAATGGCAAAGCAAGGCGATGTGTGGGCATAAAGAACGTGGGGTAAAACAGAGCCGGGAGTAGTTTGAGGGAATGTCTATTCCTGTGAAAATGTCTCCTGAAACCTGTCCTGTTAGTTACCAAGGAGAATAGAGCAGACACATCAATCCCAGGGACGAGCATAGCGAAGTGAATTTCAGAAGAAAAGGAGGCCTGTAGCTTACTAAGACACAGTGTCTCTGCTGGCCAATGGCTGAAAATGAGCATCCTTTGACATAACACCCTTCCATCCATCCACATAGCTACAAATTTCATCTTTCTGAACACTTCATGGTGTGCCATTGTGTTTATAAGCCACGCCTTATGAATCCATTCATTTGTTCATGGACAAATAGACACAGAAAGCACTGCAAGACGTGATTCATGTGTTGAATCTGAAAGAACTGATTTCATTAAGGTTCCAGGTAAGCTGTCGCTATGGGGGGAGGGGTGCAGGGAACGCTTGATGAATATATGAGAAATTATTAGTGGAAAGTTCTGGTATTCTAGGTCATTGTATGTGATTAAATACTATATTGTATATCTCGATATAGCTAGCAAAGTTTGACTTTTCTCACTATGAAAATGCTCAGTAGTTGAGGCGAGACACCTAAGCAGTTTGATCTCATCTTGAGTTGGCATGTTCCAAAATGTCACTCTGTAGCCCATAAAGCATTATACATTTGTCAGTAAAATGACGTTATATCACTTGGGGGAAGGAAGATTGGGATTTCATGGACAATCTCAGCTATGTTTTGAGTTCCAGATTGACCCAGGTGACATGGTGAGACTCCATGACAGGAAAAAACAAAAAACACCCAAAATAGGTCTGGAAGGTAGCTCATTGGCTAAAATTCTTGTCCCTTGTGGTGCAAGTATGAGGACCATAGTTTGAATCCTGAGAAAACCCCACATATTTGCCAAATGGGGGTGCCACCTGCCTGTAATTCCAGCTTCTGAAGGCAGAGAGGGGGACCCCAGAGCAAGCTGGCTCTGGGTTTGATCAAGAGATGCTGCCTCAATGCATACATGGAGAGAAAAGAGATGGAAGATGATTCCCAACAGTAACTTGGGGCCTCTACGTGCACAAGGACCACACACGCACAAACACGTGTACACACTCATGCACACACACAGGCACGCAAGCACAACTGAAAACTGAAAAGAGGAAGAAATAAAACAAGAAGAATCCTTCAGCCCTTCCCTCAGCCTTCATCTCCTGCAAGGCTGTTGGCTCTAAACTGTCCCCTCCGCTCCCTGCGACGAGCCTGTGACTCTGACCATTTCTTTCCCTTAAAGTGGAAACATCTGTAAATTCTTCTTATTCTATAAATTCTATTAGTCGTTAGTTCCTGGGCTGGAGAAGTATCTTATTTTTTTTTCCTTAAATATTTCACTCCTACTCTGTCTCACTTAAAAACCAGCTTTATTGAGATACAATCCACTTACACAGAATCCATCTTAGTAAAGCATGCGGTTCAGTGAGTTTTGCTCTATGATGTCCTCGAAAGCTGTGGCAGGACACATAGAACATAATTTCCCACTGAACCATTCCTAAGGATCAACTTGGTAAAGACATGATCAATTCTCTAAATATACAATAGATTGCTGCCCACACCTGGTTAAATCCAAGGAGGTGAAAGACAGCCGGCACAGCTAAGGGGGTGTTCCTGACTGTTCCTGGGGTACTGTCCGCATGTGAGCCACTGTAAGAACAAAATGCGTTTGAGGTGTCTAAGGTACCAAACAGCACAGCATGTTTTGGGTTTTTCTTGTCTTCTCTTTTTAGCTTTTTTTGTTGAAAATTTGGGTGCAAGAATGCATATTAGACTGAGTCTTCCCAGGCTGGTCAGGTCACAGCCTCACCTCCAAATCTGCCATGGAATGGGTGCCTCTGGGAGGAACAACACGCATTAACACTTCCATTCCCCAGACCGCAATGCCTTTGTTCTGAAGGCTTCCAGAGGGATCAGCCAGGGGCTGCTCTGCTGTTTTGTTTTGTTTGTTTGTTTGTCGTATACACTGAAACAGCAAAAGGGTTTAGTATACTGAACACATAGGCCAGTAACCACTGCTGGCCGTCATCACGCTGAACCTGCGAGTGCTCTGTGCTGCCTGTGGCTGGCTGTGCAGCACATCTGCCTTCACATCACACACAGGAGGCACACATCGAACCATAGACCCGCAAGGACCATTGCAGTGTCATTAGGTGATAGGAATGCACCATCACAGTGTAATTGTACGGGACTGCAGTTACACAGTGGGGTCCAAATGTTATATCCCATGAGTACCCATGACGTCCCACTTACCTCTTTGTATGTTATGAGACTGCTCCAACTCTGGTGTGACTAGAGTAGTCTTGAGGTATATTTCTGTCCCAAACATCTAACTTGTTCTTTGTGCACATAATTCTATCCCATTCTTGCGATCCACCAAACTGGTCCTTCCTTTCTCCCAATGCATCACTGTCTTCTGGCTACCATGTTTTATCCCCCCCACCCCACCACAAACTGCAGGCAAACAGGGTGAAGGGGGTAAAAAGAAAACAGGAGGCGAACACAATTGAAATAGGCAACTGTCCGTGACTTCCACGATTGCTCTGTCCCCTTGATGCTTTTATAAGCCCGTCTCACTTGGATGACAAGGCACTGAAGCATCTAGGTATTTACGTTCAGGTCAGCTCCAGCCATGCCGTCATACGGTCACGGTACAGACAGACAACAACAGTCAGCTGCAGTCCTCTGGGATGGCTTTAGGGCCAACAAGAGGTGATTTCAAAGCTGGATGTTTTAAAAGGAACCCCCCCCCCCACACACACACAGTTTATTTTCCTTTTGAGAGCTCAGGCAGCTGAGGATATTATGAGAATCTGGTCTAGTAATAGGGTTTTCCCATCCATGTTGTCATCTTCCAGTTCAGATAGTCCGAGCCCTGTGCCACCTCTGAAAAATTCTACTTACAAATCACGTGGCTTTCCCCACATCCTAGTAGGGATGAGAACTAACCGCCGCTGTCAGGCTGTGTGAAACAACATGGTGTCCTGAGCCTAACGTGTGAGGTGGTCCTCTGAGTCACAGGGAGAGGGACCGTGGGGTCTGTGGACCAGGGGTACTCAGCTCATTACATCCGTTCACTCGCACTCTTGCCCCTGTGAATGAGGACTCAGGGAAAAGAAGCTGCTTCTACAGAAGCAGATGAAAACGTCAGTGCCCGTAGAGAGGTTGGAATGTTGCAGGTCCAGGGCCTAATGGTGCTTGGGTCATCTTTAGACCCCTTGCCCCACCTCCTTTGTGTCAGCCATGACATCCTGATAAATGGATAAAAACCTTTGGAAGGTAGTAACCTAACAAAACCTTGCTCTCTACCAATCAAACGACTGAGAGTGCTATCAGGTAGCATCTGAAGCTTTTAAGTGAAATTTATTCACTTCACTGTAATTCACCTCTCTGACGTTTCCACCAATTTATTTATTTATTGGATTGAAAATGAATTTGATTTTTTTTTTCTCATAAAAGAAAGGGTTTAATTGGGGCTGGCTTACAGTTTCAAAGGTTTAATCCGTTGTCATCATGGCGGGGAGCGCGGTGGCACGCAGACATGCAGACATGGTGCTGGAGAAGCAACTGAGAGTTCTACATACAGAGAGAAACACTGGGTTTGGCATGAGCTTTTGAAACCTCAAAGCCCACCCCCAGTGAAACACTTCCTCCAACAAGGCCACACACTCTAATCCTTTTAAACAGTGCCACTCCCTGGAGACGTAGCCTTCAGAACTATAGCTTATGGCCATTCTCATTCAAACCACCATGGAAGTCTAGACTTTGCAAGGACCAGGCTAAAGACACTGTGTTTTAAACAGACACAAGTTCAATCTCACATACTACGGGTTACATGAGGAAGAAAGTAGGTGCCCCAACATCAGCTGCATGATATGCAATTAAGGGTGGTTATTATTTCCCTATCACTGAATTTTTATTATATTTTTTTTATTATTTAGAACAATTTTAAATTTAAATTGATTGTGATCATATTCTTCCCCTTTCCCAAGTCCTTCCAGATCCTCTCCCACTCCCTACCCATCTAAGTTGAAGTTCCTTCTTAAAAAACAAAAATTCAATATAAAAACGAACCCTTCCAAAAACAAGAGGACAAAATAAAATACCACTCAAAAAGAAATTTAAAAAATTCTGAACTATAACCAAGTAAAAGCACACACACAAAAAATCTGTGAAGTCCATTATATGTTGGTCAACTACTCCTGAACATGAGGCCTGTCCTGGAATGGTTGATATACCCAGTGTCACTCCATTAGAGAAAATTGATTCCCCTCTCGCAGAAGATATAAGTGACACAGGTCAGTTGTTAACTTTTACCCTAATGTCTAGGTTTTCATCCATCCATTTCATTCATTTTCTCAAGAATATAACAAAATATAAGATAAAACAAAACTATCACATTGGAGCTGGACAAGACAAACCAACTGAAGGAAAAGCACCCAAGAGAAGACACAAGAATCAGAGACTCATTCGTTCAAACACTCAGGGATCTCATAAGAACACTAACCTGGAAGCCATAATATAAACGCAGAAGACACGGACAAGCTGCTTTAGTCTCTGTGAGTTCATAGTAACTCTGCTCATGTTCCTTTAAAGGGCCTTGCTTTCTTGGTGTCCTCCATCCCCTCTGGCTCTTATACTCTTTCTGTTTCCTCGCGTGTGGCGTTCCCTGAGCTCTGAGGAAGACAGTTGATGGAAACATCCCATTTAGGCTGGGTGTCCCCCAGTGTCACTCTCTGCGTAATGTCTTGCTGTGGTCCCATTTGTTCCCATCTGCTGCTGGAAGAAACTTCTCCAATGATGGCCGAGCAAGGCACTGATCTACGAGTATAGCAGAATGTCATTAGGAGTCATTTTATCTCTACATATTTTTTCTTTTTTTTAGACCAGTATTCTTTGGTTTTACCCCAGGTCCCTGGGCTATCTAGTCTCAGGTTGAAGCATAAGAAGGGACAAGGTGATAAGTGCACAATCTACTTCACAAAAGGTTCATCTGCTAACATGTCTGCGGTGGAGAAGCACTAGCTGCTGATGGAACAGAATTTGGAGAGAAGCCAGCACAGGGGCCTTTGAGGAGGGTGGGGGGAGTTAGGGAACGAATTGACTTGGTTCCATTTCACACACACTATGAGGAATTTGGGGAAAGATTTGACAATATGTTAATATTCACAATACAGTTCAAACTCAAATTTAAATTCAGGAGGAGATCATGGGGCACTCCAAATCACATGGTTTACAGTTCCATTTATTTTAGATATTTGGATATTCCATTATTCCCAAATATGGTAAGTTCTAGACCTTAAGTTTAACTGTAAATTTTAAAAGCGTGTCACATTACTTAATGAGTTAATTTTTAGATGGGTCAGCAAAAGGGCTCAAAGATTAGGATGTCTGCTGCCAAAATTTATGACCTGGTTTGATCCGTAGGACCAACAAGTTACTGTGACATCCACACATACACACACACACACACACACCCACACACACACACACACACAATTTCAAAGATCGAAGCACTTTTTAGACATGCATTTACTCTCGATACTTACGAGTAATTATTAAACTTTTAAAAACTTTAACAATATCATTTGCAAGTAAAGGTGAGCATGTCCAGTTGCTACCACCCCATGCTGTATTCTTAGATTTGTATTGTAAAACTTGTCAGAACTGAGAGGAGTTCAGTCCTGTCAAAGCCCTGACCAAAAACAAATGCAGGTGAGAGAGCCCACAGAGGAGCTTACCGAACGGCCTTTCAAGTCACAGCAAAGGTTCTCAGTAATGACATCTACAGTGACTGCCTGCTCAATCTCACACGAGCACCAGCCTTGGTACCGACCTCAGAGCATCCTCCTGATCCTCAGAGATCCACCCTCCTATAGAGACCAGCGCTTCAAAATAAATTATAGAATCCCCCCGCTCCGACTTGCCTTTAAAAAGCTTCTTCACGCACTACCCCTGTCTCTGATTTTCATGTCATGCTGACTCATTCCACAGTAAATAGCATTATCCTCCAGGGAATCTGTCTGATGGCTCTTTCTGTCTCTGTCTGTCTGACTTTGTCTGTCTGCTTTCAGTCTCTCTCTCTCTCTCTCTCTCTCTCCGTGATATGGAGGGATGTGTAATGCAAAATCATGGAGATTATGTTTACAGCTCATGAGCAAACTGAGAAAAGTCAGGAAGAGAGGTCTGATGCATGAATAGAAATCCATGAGCCCTCCAATAGGCTCCATTGATAGTGTTCCATTTGTTGGTTTATTGCAACAAACTCCAACAAAGGTCCAAAGATAATAGACAATTTAGAAATATGCATTAAACATATAAATTTACAGTCTCCCCAAACTTCTATCTTCTAGTTCCAAAACACATAAAATAAGATATTCATAATAAAATACATTACAGTAAATAACAATAGTGACACAGCCATATTTGGTGACTAGAAAGTGATCTGTGAGCTCATGCCAATACACAGCAGAATCAAGATCAAGCCAGGAGAGTTACATCCCAGGTAGTACCGTGAAGATCACTGTTCCTGAGAGAAAATGTCAACAGCTCTCAGAGACAAGGATGGCAGAGCAACAGGATGGGGCTTGGAACATCCCAGGTGTTGATACCAATCTTGGCCATTATGTGACGTAAGTTTTCCCCTTACGCTTTTGACTCTATGCCTTGTCCCTGGAACTTTTGTGACATTTGTGGATAGGAAATTAGAATTAGCTTTCCTCAAGGGAAACTTTAACGAGACCGTCAATGTTATTGTAATAGCTTTGAGACGGAGGAGGGGGCCCGCCCATCCCTGGGCATGGGCATGAGTCAAGCACTGTTAAAGCTCTCTTGACACCTGGTTAAAAATCAGTTTGAATTATTAAGTATTATTATTAATATTCCTGATGTTCACTTATCTGTAATTAAGCAAAGATGTTGGGGTAAAACTATGAGATGCCCAGTTCACAGGCGCTGGATTTCCTTGCTAACCTAGCTACCCAAGCATTGTCAGTCAAACAGCCATGTGCTGTGCTGATGCTCCACAGATGCCATGTCCTGAGAAAAGCACATGATTATCACAGTGTACTGTCCCAGTAGCCCCAGCAAGGGTGTTTCACGGTTTTGAATCAAACATTCTTCTACAAGATTCAGAAAACCATTGGTGTCCCTGTAACTATTTCTACCTAGGCCAGAATTATTTGTACTTAACCTGGGAGTGTAGCAGAGGTACTGCTGTGATTGGCACACTAAACAAGCAGTGCTGAGATCAGATGGTGCCAACACAAACCTTCATTTGCATGTGAGGTGTGCTGTGATAGGTGCAAACACAAACCTTCATTTGCATGTGAGGTGTGCTGTGATAGGTGCCAACACAAACCTTCATTTGCATGTGAGGTGCTCATAACTTGTCTAAACACCTGTTCTCTGGCTACATAATAGCTGTTCAGGTTCACTCAGTGTGTCACCTGGGAGACTCTTTCTTGTGCTCCCTTTATTGGTATTGCAACATTAGGACCAACAAAAGGCTTCTCTCCAATTGTCTTGTCTTGCCTACTTTTAGAAATATGGGCTGTACTCATACAGGAAGGAAGAAGCAACTTAGTAGGCTATAGTTTCTGGGAGAGTTCCAGAGATCTGTGAAACCTCTGGGTTAAGAGTCTCAGATACCCAAGGTCCAGAGTTGTACCATTGGCTACTCTCAAAGGCCAACGAATTTCAACACCTAGACCTGACCAGGAGCTATAACAGCAGTTGCTGCCAAGAGCTAAGGAATTTTGACTCTCTGTGCCACTCACAGAACTAGGGACCACAATACCAAAGAACTGGCGGGTACCTTCTGCTTCTGTCCCTGCCTGCTGCCACCAACCACTGTTGTGGGAGACATTGAGGAATACAAAAGCTTCCAAAGACTGGCCCTTGAGGGGCTTCTCCTTGCCTAGCCCAAGCTTCTATCTGGGTAGCCCAAAATGTCCCCAGGCAGTTGATCAGTGATAATTTCACTTGTGACACTTCAGAAGATTAGTGAAACATGGCTACAAAATTCACAAGTATCAAGAAAATCTGGAAAACTTAAATAAGCCTATTTGTTAATAGTGGTGGCCATTTAATGACTTCAAATTTTTTTTCACCTGGCAGTGGTGGCATGCCCTTTAATCCCAGCACTGCCCTACAGAGACAGGGGAATCTTTGTGAATTCAAGGCCTGCCTGGTCTACAGAGTGAATTCCAGGACAGCCAGAGTTACAACAGAGAAACCCTGCCACGAAGAAAACCAAAAAAAAATTTTTTCCCACAACATTCTATTGGGAAGATCAGGTCAGGGTGACCAAAGTCTTTTTCCAAGGAGGTCCCCTTACACAAGATGGAGTTTTGGACCCAAATTCTTCTCAATAGCAGCATGTTTGGGATTCCCAGCCAAACAACAGCAGCACAGCCAGGACTAGAGAGATCAAGGGGTTACCTTCAACCTCAAGGTGTAGCCACTGTTAGCTTTAAAGACGAGAGACAATACACAGGAGCAATAAAGACAAATCTCCTCGGGAAATAAGAGTCATGAGTAAATACCCAGCTGTTGTATTCAGCAACAACAGCAACAACCAATCAATCAACTAGAACTACATGCAATATAGGGGAAACAAACCCACTTCTTGGGGCTTTAGTTTATAAGAACTGTGATTCCAGAATAAGCTCACATAACAGAGTTATAACCACTCAGGTTCTCAACCTTGACAAGTGGACATGTTTTACAGCATGGTTATCAGAGATGTTCAGTCTGGTAATGCTCCTAACTAGAAGCAAGGAGAAGGAGGATGACACATGGAGAGTACGTGGGAGGAATACACAAAAGAGGGGGCCCATAAAGAGAAGGCATTTTGGAATCTACACAGGGCTCTGGGAGTCTTGGACTGAACATCAGTCTTGGCTTGCATAGAGTGGAAGCCATAAGGTCACACAGAGTGAAAATTATTTCCCCAGGAAGAACTTTGAAACACCAGCTCTGAGAGCTCACTCAGCACAGAAGGGCCTCTACGTTCATGCCAGCCAGAAAGAGGAGGCTGCACTTTACACCAGCACTAAGCAGAAGCCGTAGGAGAGAAACACCTTACATGTGAGACCCAACCATCCTAACATAAGGCTACTCTAGATGCATCTTGAGTGGCCTTCAAGTGACCTTTGGCTATGTAGGTGGTGAGGCAGAGAATCTGTGCTGGCTCTGTGGATGCTACCACATTTTAGTCCAGGCAACCATGAGGCATCAGGAACCCCTAAATGAGATCTGTCCTCTAGGAGTCAAAGAAGGGAATGCCATTTTCATCAAAAGACACAACTGCCACTTTTTCATGGCTAGTCAAAACATTGCTGGAGCCTGGCACCAGCTCACATGTGACTGCGTCTCCCCTGTTCACTAAGGCAGTGCACTGGGCCTTTTCTGCCTCCAGCCACTGAGTCTGAGTTGGTCCAGACAGGGAAGCCAGAGTGGAGAGACAAGCCCTTATGGTCAGAGGCACTAGGAGCAAGGCTAGTGCAACCTGGTGTGTGCTGACAGACAAGGCAGGAGAGAAATGAGTCTCAGGCCCCAAGATACTTTTTTCACAAGTCCACTGTCATACAGGGCTGAAGCTGAAGGACCTCAAAGCAACCAGCTCTTCTCTATAGGAGAGATCCTGTTCACTGAATAACTCTCCCTGGCCCTCATCAATGTCCGTGGTACAGACATGAAGGCCATCAAAGTTTCTTTGACTCTGTCCCAACACTACCATTCTCAACTGTGTGTCCCCATACCCTGTGGTTCAAGGTAGCTTAGTGATTCGATCACCAGGATCCAGGAGAACCACAAACTTGAAGCCCCTTGCACACGTTTCCTTGGAGACTTGGTGCTCCCAGTCCCACACCTAGTCTCTTTATTTTCCTTCAGTCAGTGGAGTTCATGCTTGTTTGTGTGTGAATGCAGGTGTACACATGCCAGGATGTGTTACAAAGGCTGGAGAACAAGCTCAGGTGTCAGTGCTTGTCTCCCTCCTTGATTGAGACACGGTCTCTTATGATTCCCTGCTGCATACACTGAGCTAACTGCTGTTGGAGCTTCTGCTCCCGTCCCGCATCTTGCTAACGGAGCACTTGGATTCCTGGGTCCTTAACATTGCACTCACATTATCTCCTGAATCATTCGAGGAAAAGATAAGTCACCACTTTCTTTTACTGTTGACCTCTGCAGCACCAGAAAGACATACGATCCAAAATTCAAGCTGAGAGTATTTAATACTGTGAGTTTACCTTTCCAAAGCTTTTTGGCCAGGAAGACACATAGTTACATATCCTGTCAACAGCTTACTCTTTAGTTTTGTGTCTAGTCTAGAGCCCCAAAGCATCCTTTTAGCTCATTCTTAACTAAATAGTGATAAGTTTGAAGGCTACCTGCTGGTAAGATAACATTTAAGCATTGTCAGCCGTCTCTCAGAGTCTGCCTCCTTTCCCCATTCCCAGTTCCCCACTTTTTTTGCTTCTCTTAACTTCTCTTAAATTTTCAGCCAATTCTGGTATAAAGTAGCTGAATTTTCAAGATGGTAGAGCTGAACTATGAGGTTCGTCTAGAATTTGATGGTCAGTTTGTCCTGTAACCTTTATTAGCTCTGTAAACCTCGTGTAGCATGGCTAGAGCCTGGGCCTAGCCAGGTCAACTCTTCATGATTTCCTGTGGGTGTGGCTCTCAGTGCCAAAGGTCCCTTTTGCAGTCACTTTGTTTCTCGTGGAGGATGAGATATCCCTGATACACGCAGGGGGCACTGAGTAGTAAGTCAAGCACACCACTCTGAGAAACCACTGGAGTAACTCTGTGTCGACTGTATGCCTACAGTAGCAGGGACTGTCCCTCTTTGCCATGGAAGATAGGCGAACGCTGCTACAATTGTCATCTGAAATGGAGCAAAGCCTTCACAGCCATCCCCCAGGGCCTCTTATCTCTACACTACAGGCATGTTGAAACCTAAACGCATTTTTGATTGGATGTTTGTGCCTCAGATGAATTTTAGTTCCAGCATAGATTTAAACTTTAATTTTGAAAAATGGTTGTAAATGTCATCCTTTGAGCAATGCAAATGCAAAAATTACAAAAATCACATAGATAGTATATATATATATATATATATATATATATATACACACACACACACACACACACACACACACACACATATACGTATATGTATGTAAACACACACACGCACAGACACAGACACACACACACCCAGACACACAATTGGCAAAACCTAGGATAGTCTGGGGGATAAATCTCTAATCATCTCTGTGACAGAGTTTCTACATTGGGTTAGCTGAAGTAAGAAGAGCCACTTCCAACATGGTTGTCATCATTCCACAGGCTAGGATCCCAGACCAAATAAAAGAGAAAGTAAGCTGGCTGGTAACATGCACTCCTCCCTGTTTTACAGATGTGGACACAATGTGACCAGCTGCCTCATGTTCCAGCTGCACCATGCCTTCCCTGCCATGAGGCAACCTCAAGCCACGAGCCACAATAAACCCTTTCTTCTGCAAATTGTTTAAGTCACAACAAGGACAAATGTAAGGAGCGCACACAGCTCTCACAGGTTCCCTGCATCTAAGCAGAATTGACAGGGTGAGCATATCCAGCTGGCTGATTGTGAATACTTGTGATTCCAGCACTTGGGAGGCTGAAGCAGGAAGGTTACTGCAAGTTCAAGGGCAGTTGAGGTTACAGGACCCTGCCTTAGAAGATACTAAAAATAATGTATCAAATAAAAAATACATAAGCAGATATATAATATATCATAGTTACTTGTGATTTATCAGGATTGCCAAGTTGGGCTAATATTTTAAAAGAGAAAATGAGTTGATCAAACCACACATTAACAAATTACAAAGAAAACACAAAGTACCAGTGGATTCAGAAACATAATTTTTAAACTAAGATTCATTTCTCATTTAAAAAAATATTCAGAAATTAGAAATTAAAAAAATGCTATGGTTTAGAAATGGTTGGTTCACACCAGCACTGATGTTGCAGTTGGCTCCCACTGTAACAGTGCAGAGAATTGCTACGCTCCTCACTAGTGGATTAATTCCTCTTCTCTTGAGAGTGACTTCTAAGTCTTATCACATTGAATTGGCTACTGAGACAGTTTTCATAAAATGAAAATCAATCTCTCTGTCTCTGTGTCTCTGTCCCTCAGTCTCTATCTGTCTGTCCCTCTGTCTCTGCCTGTCCATCTCTCCGTGGTGTGTGTGTGTGTGTGTGTGTGTGTGTGTGTGTGTGTGTGTGTTTCTCCCTCTTCTACAGGTAGCTATGTATTAGGCTGCAATAAGAGATTGTCTGTTGTCAGACATGTTAATTCAGCCTTGAACGTCTTTGCTTCTAGAGACTTGAGTGAAATAAACCTATTACTTATAAATTACCCAGTCTCAGATATTCTTCTACAACAACGAAAACAGAGAGCTCTTCCTTGACTTGAGGAAGAATGTTGAGAGATAGCCTGTAACTAACATCATTCCTAATCCTAAGGCTGATATACTTTCTTCCTTGGAACAGCAAAAAGACCAGAATATATTTGTTCTTGCCCTTTTGCTCAAAATGGCAATGAAGTTTCTGTTAGTAGAACTGGGCAGAGAATAAAATGGTATCCAGATTGTAATGGTGAGAGATTACTTACTCTCAGAAGCCATTATCACCTTCTGTAGAAAATCCAACGGAATTTACAAGGAAGCATCTAGAAAAACAAGCAAGCTGAGTGTGGATGAAGTCTAGAGAATCAGCATCCCAAGTCAATCTTTCCTTATATTAGTAATAAACCAATAAAAATTGGAAGAAACCAGACGATGGTGGTACACGCCTTTAATCCCAACACTCACTCGTGAGGCAGATCTCTGTGAGTTTGATGCAAGCCTGATCTACAGAGTGAGTTCCAGGACAGCTAGAGTTACAACAGAGAAACCTATTTCATTTAAAAAAAAAATGGAAGCAAAATAATATAACTTCAAAAGCACAAAACACTATAGAAACTCAAACAAGGGCGGTCAAGACAGACAATGGAAACCTACACAACACTGCTGGCAGGTACTAGGAAATTCCTCAGTCATTAGTTATAATTTTTCACATGACTCATTGCTGTCGTGACGTTATATGCCCCATAATGATACATAGATTCAATATGATGCCAACAAGATCTTAAGATGTACTTCTCTTTAATATTACAATGATTTATAAAATTTATGTGGAGATTCAGAGAGAGCTTGATTACTTAAATAGCTATGAAAATAAGAAATGAAAGGTTAGCCCAGGCTGATCTAATACCCTGGGCCTACTGTACTCACAACGGTATTGGCGCCGTAGCAGAAAAATAAGATGGACTGGATAGAATTGCAAATCCACAAATAAATGTACACATGTATGTACGCCTGATGCTGCCAAAGGAAAAAGATTCTTGTAGGAAAAATGGTGTTTAGCAAATGGGGCTACGCAAAATGTAATCCTGCGTAAAATCTGAACAAAACAAAAATTCTAATTAATATTTTACACCATACCCCAGATTAATTTATAATGATCCGTAAGTCTATAGGGGTTCAGAAAAAGTTACTGCAAATTGTAATGTTGTAATGTGCTAAGATCTATAATCTAAAGAAAATTAAAGTCCTTAGAAGTAGACTCTCGTACCAATCTTTTTATGATCGCTACAGTAAAATACTTGCGGCTAGGTAATGTATAAAAAAATGGTTTTGTTTAGCTCTAGGTTTATTCAGCTCATGGTCCGTGGCTTAGAAACTCTAGCCATACGGCACTGGCTGTGGCGAGTGTCCCCTTCTCGATGTCACGTCATGGCAGATGGGATCATGATATAGGGTCATATAGGTGGGAGTTTCGGGAGTTAGAATTTCATTTTGACAACAGAACTTAGCCGTTATCGTTGGCTTGCTGTGAGTTGCTGCCATGAGTATGTGTTTAATTTGTCAATTTTTAATGTATTATTTTGGATAATCATGATTTTTTAGCTTATATTGTGTTATGAATATAATATAATATGAATTATATGAATTAATTTTTAAACAGTAAAGCAGCCTTGCATTCCAGTGGTTAATACCATATGTTCACAATATGCAGTAAGTTTGAATATGTTTAATATATTTTGCCAGAAAAATATTAAGGATCTTCGTAAGTATTTCATGAAGGGCATATGTCTGTGATGTTGTTTACTTGTGATATCTTTCTATTAATGTTATTCTTCCTATAAAAAGATTATAGATTAATTTTGATTAATAATTTAACTTAATTTAATAAATAGATTAATTTTATTCCTTCTGTATTTTCTGAAAGTATATTTAATACTATATTATTTCTTCTCAAACATTTGACAGACTTTAAGTCTTCTGGGTACTGAACTTTTGTGGAAGAAATTTCAATTATTAATTTTCTTTACTGATCTATCTGCTGAAATTTTCCATTATTTTGTATGTCTCTTTGGATAGCGTATTTCCTATAAATTTTATTTCCCTTGTATTGTCTAACTTATTTACAAGTCTCTTGTAGAGTTTCCTTATAAGCTTTTAGGTACCTGTAAAGTTACTAGTGACACACCTGGTTTCGCCCCCTATTTTGATAATATGTTTTTTTTTCACCTGTGTTTTTCCTTAGTATGATTTTTTAACTTTCTAAAGCACTAGCTGTTTAAGTTCATTGTATTGTATATTGACATGTCCTGTGTGCTATGAGAGTAGCTTTTCTTGGTCAATGAAGGCCCTGGGGGAGGACATTCTAGACCACTGTGCTCTTTCTGAAATGGCTTTAGATAATGAAACTTCAAGTATTACTCCTCCAGGTTCTTTAGAGAACTAGAAATGATAGCATGGGTATATACCTAATAAGTCTAACAAATAAATATTTCTAATAAGTCATATATATATATATAATATATTTATATATCTTATATATATATGGAATCTATTAGATAGTCTTACAGGCTGTGGTCCAACTAGTTCACCAATGGCTGTCTACCAACAGAAGGTCTGAGAATCAATCCAGAAGTTGTTCAGTCCACAAGGCTGGATGTCTCAGCTGGTCTTCAGTATATGCCAGAATCCCAAAGAAGTAGGATCTAATGCTAGTGAAGGAATGGACTTGCCAGCAAAAGTGAGGGCAAGCAGGCAAAGAGCAAAAGCCTCCTTCTTCCATGTCCTTTATATAGGCTGTTCACAGGAGGTATGACCCGGATGAGAGGCGGATCTTCCGACCTCAAAAGATCTGGATTAAAGGTGGGTCTCCCCACTCCAAATGATTTAATTACACTCACAGGTATACCCAGCCACTTGAATTTTAGTTAATTCAAGATGTAATCAAGTTAACAACCAAGAGTAAGTTCACACTACAGGAATTAATCCCCCAAACACAGGAGATCAGAATATCTGTGTGGTTCTTAGGTGGTTTTAGGCTGTACACTGCCCTTCAGGATTGGTGTGTTGGGGGGTTGGTCCTCGGTGTAGTGATGTGGACACGGTGGAAACCCTAAGAGTTGGGGCTCATGAGATTAGATTACTGGGAGCCCTTGGTTGGGGTTACAGGAACTACTGTGGAAAACTATACAGAGTTTTTATGAGGAGCAAGTGAGGTATTCAGTCTCTTTATTCTCTTCAATGCTACACTCACAAGTCTATCTGGAGAAACAAGGAAACTAACTGGATACAGATCTGATCTGAAGGGGTGTAGATATCTCCACTTGCAGATTTCATAATCCTGAGCACCCCACAGAAACATTTATTAGAACTGTTTTGCAGTGTTGCAGAATGAAAGTTTATATTATTTCTGTATGTCAGAATCAAAACAGGAAATAACATTTATGATAGCTTCAAATATGCAGGGACATATTTTACCAAGCAACAACCCCAACCCGCATGTTGTACTTTGAAAAACATTATGAAGGGATTAAAGTAAGATCTACATAGTGGAGCAATGATTCCACACGCTGCCAGAATCAGTATTGTTTAGATGACACTTCTATCCAAAGAAGAGTCAATGCAAAATCTCGAGGCATTTTGCAGAAATTTGCAAGCTCATCTGGTAAATTACAAAGAAATGTTCAAGATCTAACAGAGCCAAAGAAGTTTTAAGGAAGAACAAAGTCAGATGACTTACAGACATGATTGCTTATGGGTGCTGCCTTACTGTGAGCAAGACCACGTCCCGTCGGGTCTAAGTATGAGCATTTATTTATAATGCAACTAATTACAAAATACAGAAGTATTCTTAGTTTATGGTAAATATGGTCTTAAACATTATTAAGACTAACCAATGGAAAAAACACACTATTTTCATCAGTGCTTATGAAAAAACTTTTATCTATATGCAGAAATATAAATTTAAACCAATAAGGCCAATCCAAAATTTATCAACTATATCATTTTATATGAAAATACTAAAAAAAAAAAAAGAAAACTCATAAAAGTAAGAACTAAATAAAGTATTTGTAACCTGGGATGAGCCAAAAATATATTATTTTTCTTTTAAAATTTATTTTGCTTTAATTTTATTTTTAAATTTTATTTCGTTTTAAAATGCTTTTAATTTAAACAGAATTATGTCACTTCCTCCTCCCCATTTTCCCTCCAGCTCCTCCCAGTGACCCTTCCTTAGATCCCTCCCACGTTCTTCCCCACTTTCAAGTGAATAGCCTCTTTTTCTTTAATTATATGTGTTATGTGTGCATATACCTATGCACAGATTATATCTGTATAACGTTTGTGAATGTATATATGTATATAACTTGTGGAGTCCATTTTTTTGTGTATATGCTTTCAAAGAGGAGCACTCTACATTGGACAACCTATAAGGGGGTTGGTTTGTCCCTGGATGCGGCTAATTTTCAATCTCCTGGCAGTCACTAGTTGCCTGTGGCTCTTAGTCTAGATGTGGGACCCTGTGAAATTTTCTCCCTTCCAAGATAGCATACCTCTTTACAGTGATATGGTTCCGGTCTTATTTTCTGAGGAGGGACCGTTTCACAGCACACTGTCTGGTATCCTGACTCTTACAATCTGTCTGTATGCTCTTCTACAATGTTCCCTGAGCCATCGATGCAGGAACTGGGATGTAGAAAGATCTACTGGGACTGGGTTCTCCACAGTCTGTTGATTTCTGCCTTGTGTCCAGTTGTAGTTTTCTATGATGGTCTCTATTTCTGTGAAGAGAAGCGTCTTTGGTGAGGGGTGGTAGCTCCACTTATCGGTGGGTATAATGATAAGGTTTAGGATGTAGTGAGGAATTAAGCTGGCCTAGCAAAGTGGCAGTAGTAGATTCTTTTCAAAGATCTATGACCTCACTCGTCCCAGATAGCTGACTAGTTTTCCAGGACCAGACATGACTTCCCTCCTGTTGAGTGGGCCTTGAAGTCCAGTTAGACAGACAGCTTTTGGTTGCCACCTACAAGTGAGTCCCACTTCTTGTACTTTTAAGCATCTTAGTCAGAGCTATCATAGATATTATATTAAAATCACAAGGCATTAAAATGGGTGAAAATTAGACTTTAAAATATTTCAAACGTTTTGTGTCTAAAAGACACAATAAATAGATAACAAAACATAATGAAAATACGAATTGCTAATAGGAAAATAACTCCAACTATTATGTCTCATAAGGACTTAAATCCAGAAATAAAAAGCCTTCTGCAGCTCTCTAGTAACAACTTCAATAACAAAAGTCAGCTTGATATTTTACCAAAGATGTCAGGATAGCTCAGGATTGCAAATATGCACACGTGTATAAATATATAAGACATGAATTTGAAACGCTAGTCTACATTATTGGTCATTAGTAACCTGCAAATTAAATGCCAACGTTTGCACCCTCACACACCTGCTAGCGCATCTACAGCCCAAACTCTGATAATAGCAAGAGCCGTCAATGCTACAGAGCCCAGGATCCCTCCAGCTGCTGTGAGAAGTGTAATAATACGGAAACCGTGGGGGGAGAGTTGACAGTCTTCAAAAGTTTTAACTTATTTACTATAAGATCTAGAAATCTCATTTCAAGGATATGCTCAAAAGAAACAGAAAGCATATGTCCATTTGATTTCTATGCTTATGTTTTTTTAAAGGACTAATTTTAAAAAATTATTTATTTATTTTTATGCCACATGCATTGGTGTTTTGCCTGCATGTATGTCTGCATGAAGAGGTCAGTTCCCATGAAACTGGAAATACAGACCCACCATATGGGTGCTAGGAATTGAACCCAAGCCCTCTGGAAGAGCAGCCCATGCTCTTAACCCCTGACCCATCTCTCCAGCCCTTCTGTGCTTGTGTTTATAGCAGAAGTTTCTACAGAATCCAAAGATCCACAAACCCCATCAATGTATGTGGAAGGAAACTGTGGTTTTCTGTGTAGTGAAAAATAGAAATTGACATTTAGTTTGCAGTTTATGATCCCTGATATAGAATATCACTTTAAGTTGATATTCTATATATTTCTATATACATGCAAACTTTTGATGTTCATGTCGACGGATGTACTTTATGCTAAGCGAGAGAAGCCAGAGGGAAGGAAAGGCGGAATATTGTGTGGTTGGATCAGAGGAGATGTGAGAAAAGACTGACCAAAGGCAGAGAACAGACCCCAGGTTGTGCACACCTTGGGAGGAAAAGAGAACTGGCTGAACAGGGCAGGAGACAACGCTTGGTGATGGGAGACCCCGACAGACCCTCGAGTGTGATGATACGATCTTCAGTCTTCTTCGGTCTAGACTATGCGGGTGGGATTGCTGCTATTTAAAGGTGGTGACAGTTTTGGGTTTTTTTTTGTTGTTTTTTTGTTTTGGTTTGTTGTTGTTGTTGTTTTAACCCTTGTCATTTAAAAAATTTTAGCAAAACAAGGAAAACAAAACAAACAAACACGAACACATCCAGCGTGTTTGCTAACAGCAGAGAATGGGAAACCAGAAACGAGAACCTGCACTTTCGAATGGCATCTCACAAAGAGATAATTGTTAGAGAAGCATGCAGAGTGACTATGCACTTTGGATGATGGAACTAACTGAAACCCAGCGATACCTTCGGCTTCACTCTGTTGAGTCTCCTTGCGTTCGTCCACCTTGAATTCTGTTCCTGGAAAGCTGGAAAGCTAGTTTTACAATAGAGTAAGCTCACCAGCTTCCACTTTTCAACATTAGAGAATTTTTTGGTTTTCAAGAAGCTTTGCCAGGTTTATTGAGACACAGGCTCCTGTGTATTTGCCAGCAATATAGATGCTACACATTTCTATGCGCATTGAGAATTGGAAGTGCATCACTTATGCAATATGGATGAAGTGTAAAGCAATCTGAAGATTTCACATGGAAACTTATTCAAAGCTTCACAATTAGTGACAGATTTACAGTTAGAAATTTCTAGAATGTAGAGTTTACACATTTCCATTTTGAGACTTAGATTGACTATTATCTTTAAGAATGCTCTTGTCCACTGTTTTACAAAGTGTGGACCACAACTCGCTTGGTGAGTGTGGGATTAGGTTGGGTGTAAGCACTGACTATTTTTTCAGGACAGCACATGAGAATGGAGAGTTGTGTAGCCCAGTGGGAGAGATGTGGAGAAAGCCCAGGATTCTGTCTTCCCTTCCTAGGCTTGTGATGACTTGACCTTTGGCCTCAGGCTTGGCAAACGATTTGCTGGGACTAACAAATGAGAGCAGTTCACGGTTGTCATCGGGAGCTGGCTGCACCGGCTTCCGTTGTCACGGCCTCTTGGGAACCTGCAGATATCCACAAGAGAAGATTCTGGGGCAAGAATGAAGAGACCAGGAGACAAACTGACTCCAGCTCTCAACAAGAGCACAGCTCAGCCATTTCCATCTAACCCCAGCCGTCACCCTGAGTCACACAGGCAGGTGTGAGACAGATGTCACAGTAGTGGGAACCACCTTGCCTTGCACTTGTTATTCAGTTCTTCATGGCCAAACTGACCGAAGTCCAAGGGTGTGTGTCTCTCTCTTCTCTCCCCATCTCTCTCCTGCTCCCTCCCTCCCCCTGTGTGTGTGTGTGTGTGTGTGTGTGTGTGTGTGTGTGTGTGTGTGTATGCTGTTTTAGGATTAATCCATGTCTATGGAGATAATATAAACTGTATTTTGCTATGACCATTTGATCAAAACTTTGAGCTCATTTCTCTTTGCTACTGAGAAGTGAATCTCCTCTTAGAAGACACCGTAGGCTTCCTTTAAGTAAAGAAAACCAAACAGAATTATTTTTTGTCTAGTGTTCTTTTGGCCTCATTCCTTCATTATAACAAATATCTGAAGTAGTCCACTTATAAAAACACAAGTTTCTATGAGCTCACAGTTTGGGGGTTCTAGACCATAGTTGGTCCAGTCACTCTGGGCCTAAAGTGACGGAGTACACCGTGGCTGCAGGTGTACAGCAGAGGGAAAAACTGTTATTTGGATATCTGTAGCAAGACAGTGTTGTTAGGCACGGCAGGGCCAACATGATCTCACAGCGGCTGTGACGGCATGCACAAAACCTGCACAAGATCAATCGGTGAAAATCCCAGCACGAAGCGGGAGAGGCTCATAACGTTCTTCGCCTAGCTAAGGAGCTATTGGCAGCTGATGGCTGCTTCTTCAGGAATATGACCCTGGAGAATCGACCCACGCTCCAGTAGATGCTGGTACGTGCTCTCATGCAGGCAGTACCACCTGGAATCGGTGGGTTTGTTTGCTTTTATCCTCTCTTATCTTATTATTTTTCTAGATGCCTGTTTGTTTTCTAAAGAGAGAGAAAGGGTGTGGATTTGTGTGAGTGGGGAAATGGGGAGGACCCGGGAGGAGTTGGGGGAGGAGAAACCGTAACCAGAATATAGTGTGTGAAGAAAAAAAAAAAAACTATTGCCAATAAAAAAGCACATGAATTTGAGAGGGGAAAGTGGGTTTGATCAGAACACATGTAATTTAAACATTAAATAAAGCTGGAGAGATAGCTCAGTGAGTAAAAGCGTTTGGTCAGCGAGTGTGAGGATCCAAGTTCGATTCCCAGCATCCACATAAGAAGCAGAGCAAAGCTGTACATACTGGGATTCAGGACATTGTTTTATGGTCCTGTTTGGTGTTTTAACTGAACCTACATGGACATCTCGTTTCTTTGATCTGGGGACTTTTTCTGTGATTTCTCTGAAAATGTTTTCTATATTTTACCTGCAATTGTGCTGTGCCCACCATTCATAGGTTTGATCTTTTAAGGTTGTCTCACTGGTGTTGAATGTCCCATTCATACTTCTTAATGTTTTTGCCATTGTCTGAATGCTCTAGTTCCTCCTCCTTGTCTTCAGGCCCTGGTATTCTGCATGCCCTGTGATCTATTGTATTGGTAAGTTTTCCCACAGAGCTCTTTTTCTTCCTTCACGTGGATGTGTAAATGTATGTGTATGTGTACATGTGTCTGTGGTGTATGTGCACAGTGTACCTGTGTGTGTGAGAGTTGAAGCCAGAGGAGAGTGTCCAATGTGTACTTCTATCTCTTTACACCTTTTTTGAGGCAGGGTCTCTCCGATGAGCCTAGAGCTCACATGTGTTTGGCTGGGTTGGCAGCCAGCAAGCCCTGATGAGCCTGTCTCTGCTCCCCCACATTGCTGAGTTTACAGACATGGGTGACTGCACCTGCCTCTTTCCTAGGGAGCTGGGATCTGAGTGCAGGTCCTTATGGCTCTGTAGCAGGTGCTTTTAACAACCGAGCCATGTCCTAGCAGGAGCACGCTATTTGGTTTATTGTCTGCCCTTTCCTCTGTCTGTTCACCTCTATTTTGAATTCCACCTTTATTTATCACTCCGTCTTCCTTCGTTCATCCAGCTGTTTGTGTTCTCTTGGAATTCATTCTTTTCTTTCTTCAAAAGTATCCAATATCATGTCTTTAAAATCACTGGGATTTCCTCTCACTCACTTGCACTGGAGCCCTACTGTACAGTGGGAATTTCTGAAGTCATGTGGCCTTGGGTTTTCATGTTTTTGTATTTTTGTGTTGAGACTATTGCATCTGGGGTGAGGTTACTGGTTAGAGTGTTGCAAACAGGAGTCATAAGCAACACACTCACGTCAGCAGATTGTGTCATGGGAGAGTCAACGGGTTGAAAATCAACACTCTCCACAGCCCCACAAATCACCTCAGGTGCGTCCCATTCTGCTGCGGCTCCTTCCACCTCCTGGCTCTCACTCCCCAAATTACAGTCAGAATTCATACAGAAGCCATGGGTAGTTGGCTAACTTTACAGTGCCAGCCATTAATTCCCTCCTAGAGAGTGAGCCCTGTCCAGTTAGAGAGCTGTTGGTTAACCCCAAGATATGAATTATATAAATATAAATAAATGCTATTAATACACCCTTCAGAATACTTTACCTTCTATTTCTGGAGGCATGAAGAGCAATGACGATAGCCTATGTAATCTGGGGGAAAAAGTTAGAGATATGAATCTTAAACAGTAACGAATAAAACAGGAAGGCATTTGCATAGACATGTGTTTTCACTTAGTACTGGGCTCCCTAATTTATAGCTCTTCTTTAGAAATTGTTCGTCGACTTTGAAAGACAGCTTACAACACACTAAAATTAAATGGTAGCTGTGTGTACTCATTGCTGATTGGAGAGTGTTGCCCAAGCTGCCTGAATAGGAGTCCCAGTTGGGCTCTCTGATCAACCTTCAGAAGCCTTCTGTGCTCTGGCATGGGACGATACCTAGTTGCCAAACTTAGGACACAAAGGGATCACTTCTCTTTCTCCAATTCAAAGTCTGGACACTGTCTTGGGCTATCCAGAAAGCGGCATGGTGATAAGTTAATTTAATTAAAGAAAACGTTGTAATAAAGTTCTCCAACATTGTAGCATCTGCCACTCTTACTTGAAACAATAGTGGCAGAATCCAGAAGAAGTAGGCTGCCCAATTTGTCTCGTATCTCACAGCAAGGGTGATTTGACCTTTTACTTTTAACTACTTAATTCCTAAGATGTGGTAGTGAGCTTATAGGGGAATCCTGGCCTGGATGTTAATTGGATGTTAATGCAAGTTGAGATCTGACTATGTGAGGAACATGGTAGGTTTAATAAACAGTGCAAACAATGCTTAAATGCAGGTGTCAGCTTCTTAACAGTGACGCTGGGACTCTAAGAGAGGTGCCTTAAGTCTTACACTCCTTGAAACCATGAGGGTGCCTTCAACTAAAGAGGGGATTTATCATTAAATTAATAGCTCCTGGGTGAATAATGACTGCAGCCACTGAGGGCTCTAGTCTCTTAATCATGATGGTTGGACTTCCATATTGAATGGCCAGGAGCTCATAGCCTTCCAATCAGCCTTCAGTGTCAGACTGTGTTATCCCTTAGCCGATAACTTCTGTAGTGGTCTTTAAGATGATGTCGTGATCCAACCAGAAGCTACAAGTTGTGTCTTCTTTTCCTGCTTTGTCTTATGTATATTACCTTGCTGTTTTCTTTAAGATATATGTTGTATATAGAAAGCTTCTCAATTTTACATATATTTCCCTTTATTGTTATCAAAATGTAGAAAAAGATGAATTATTACTCATAAGTGGCTATACTTACAGCAGATAAACTAACTTTAAAACAAAAAAATGTTACAATAAAGGGTCCTGCTTTATAAAAATAGTCAATGTATCAAGAAGCTATAACAATTATAAATTTATGTGTATCTAATAGCAGAATAGCAGAATTTTATAGAAACTACAAAAGATATATAAGAAAATTCAATGATGCCAGAGCCTTCCATAACCCATATTCCGTAATAAGGACAATCAGGCAGAAGATCACCAAGACATCAGAAGACTTTGAAGACATTCTATGTCAACCAACCAAGCATCTACAGACGCCCCTCAAAAAAAACACTGGTGGCTCTTTTCTTCAGTGCATGTGAAATATTACCCAGGATTGGAAAAATCGCAGATCATAAAACAAACTGCAGAAGGCTACAGAAGACAAGCATGATACAAAATATACTGTCTGACCACTGAGGAACAAGTTAGACATAAAATACAAGCTGTTTTAGAAAGTCACATGCACGTCGTATCTAAAAGCACATTCCAAAAAAATCAATTTGGAAATCAGAAAACCTTTTCAGATGAGCAAAATAAAGGACATCATATGAACCAATTTGGGATGTTTCTAGAAGAATGCCTAGAGAAAATGTATAAATATCTACATTATACATGCATTAAGGTTTTTTTATAAACATCTATACTAAGAAAGATAAAATATCTTAAATCAATAGCTAAATTTCCACTGTAATCTGAAGGAAAGCTAAAACTAAAGCAGAGAAAAGAATGTTACAAAACCTAGAATCATTAATCACTTTCTTGTTGCTGTGATAAAACAAGGGAACGGATTCAAGAGTTTCTTTTGGCTGATGATTTGAGAGGCGAAGAGCCCTTCATGGAAGGAGGAGGTTTGACCACAGAAGGCGGGCCTGGCAACTGTATCCGGAAGCTGAGAGATTGCATTGTTAGCCATAGTCACGAAACAGAGAGAGAGCTGGAAGTGTAGCAAAGCCATAAACTCCTCACCGTATCTAGCAGGCTGTATCTCCTAAAGATTCTGCAACATCCCAGGAATAGCACTACCAAATGGGAACCGAATGTTCAAATAGCTGAGCCTATGAGGGACATTTAAAACACTATGGAATGAATAGTAATAAAATAGAGAATACAAAAATATAAAGATAATCAATAAACCAAAAGCTGATTACTTGTAAGGATCAACACAATGAAGAAACCTGTAACTGTTTTCTAAAGAGGAAAGGAGTCCAGTTCCTAGAGTAGGAAATGGAAGGTAAGACATCACTACTGATATCTACCTAGAGCCAACAGCTAGTGTGTGTTCATTGCAAGTATTTTTAAGGGCAAGTATTTTTAAGGCAAGAAAAAAAGAATGTCAAGTCCAGATCACAGATTTGAGACAGTAGAGAGTTTGAAACAGATGAGACAAGTGTAAATAAACATGTATTACATAATTTTTGACACAGAAATTTAAGCAAACGTACACATGCAAACAAACATAAAATGGTAAGATTGTTAATATTAACCAATTAATGGGGAGAATGGCCAGATGTGGTATGGTAGTCCACCCCTGCACCTGCACACTCCCTCTCATGCAATAATAATAAAGAGAAAAAAAAAGAAAGTCAGCCACAGAATGACTTGCTTAAAATGTTATAAACTCCCCAAAGCAATTATAAGCAGTTATATAAAAGTACAATTGAATTAAAAGAAGATGAGAAAAGAAGGAAAAGAAATTAGATACATCAGAAAAATAAAAGAGCATAAAAGTATAGACAAGCACTTATCTGTGAAGGATCTGTTTATATATGTGACCCTAGCTTTCAAGTCACACGAGGAAACATTTCAGGTCAGGTTTATAGGAATGTGCCTGTAAGTTGTTTTCAGAAGTTCCATTTAAAGTAGAGAAATTAAAAATAGGTGGCCGTGTTCAGAAGAACGTATGCATGCATTAAAGCGCACAGCAAACTAATGGGTCAGCATATCTGAAGGAAACAATAGCAAATGTTACTGTGGGATAACTCTAAAATAAGAAAGCAAAGGGACAAAATCGCACAGGTCATCCGTAACCATAGGAGACTTTTATCACCATGTAACTCCAACAGTTTATGAGAGTGACAGTCTCATTGTGCTGCTGTAGGTACACAAAGTACAAGTAAGGGAAGGTGTGTTCTGAGTCCATCACTCACTGGACTTAGGGATGGAGAATCTGAACACATATTATAAAAGGTACAAATTGTTTACAGTATATGATTAACAAGTTTTAGTTGATGAAGACATTGTTTACATTCTCCTTAAAACAACTTGAATAATTCAGAGTCATAGCTCCCTTTGGGGAGATTAGATTTATTCATTTCTCTCTACAAAATGTGTGTGTGTGTGTGTGTGTGTGTGTGTGTGTGTGTGTGTGTATCTTATATACACCAGATATGTCATAATTCAGGATATTTTATAATCAAATAAAATGTTAAAAATATATAAATGCTTTAAAAGAATTATCATGCTTAATGTGAAACCTAATAAGCATTGAGATAAAATAAATTACATAAAACTTCAGTATACATTAGAGAGAAAATTTCACTTATATTTTATAAATAAAGGTCAGGAAACAATGCATGCTAAATGACAACGAAGTTTATCTTGTATTTCTATTTTTATGTAGCTGATGCTATTCAATTATTATTTAATAATTAACTTCATCTCCACTTCCAAAAGAGCAGCTGAAGCTTGGAAAGAATGAGCAGGAAGAGACAGGGTTAGATTCAAATCCACAGTTCAGTGATTTTTGTTGTTTGCTGTATTGTTTTGGTGCCCGGGTCTGAACCCAGCTCCTTGTGCATGATTGGTACCCACTGTCCCACTGAGCTGCAGAGCCTGCGTGAGTTACCCCCACTAAGTGGGAAATGGAATGACTCATCCAACTAGAAAATTATAAGTGACAAGCGCTGTAAAGAATATGCAAAGATTGAACGAACATGGTAAGTGCACAAACTCAACGGTGAAAGAAATACATATTAAGACAACAGCAAAAGAATCTGTGGGGTTTTTTCCCCCTACCAAATAAAAAAGAAATCAGTTCAGATATTCAGTGCTGGGGAGACTGAGGGAAACTAGAAGCTTTCAGACACTTGCCATGAAACCGTGGCAGAGCTTTTGATGGAGTGCAACTGGCACTGTTTACTAAATTATGGAGCGAATAAACTCTTTGTTCCATCCAAACAGTAGAAACACTTGTATGGCCGACGTGGCAGGGCTAAAGGTACCACTTAAGAGGAAGCGGACCTGTTGGTGCCTTCATTTTGGACTTCTTAATCTAAAGCATAAGATCTCTCTCTCTCTTCCTCTTCCTCTTCCTCTTCCTCTTCCTCTCCCTCTCCCTCCCTCCCTCCCTCTCTCTCTCTCTTTCTCTCTTTCCTCTGCCACCCGTCTCTCTTAACTAGCAGCATGAGCAGTGATAACTGCGAAGTGCTTTTCAGTACTGTTTAAATAGTAAAGCATTTCTTCACTGCAGAATAACGGTTCAGTTGATGATAGGCCAAAGCTACCTGAGGATACTGAATTGTTTGGGATGCTCGCTCTGTGTGTGTGTCTCTCTCTGTCTCTGGTGCTCTCTCTTTCTCACACACACACACACATACATACACACAGAACAGGGAGCATAGAAATTATTGGTGGATGCTAAATTCAAAGAGGCCACTTCTTAGCTTTCCTGACCCCAGTGAGTAGCACAGCCTTGCCTTGAGGCCATAGCATTGGCCAAGTGAAGAACACGAACTCTCTTCACCCATCTGCACTCTGGAGTTTCCACAAACGCTCTGGTTTTGTCCTCATTGAACTTCTCCGTTCAGGAGAAAGCTTTGCCAAGTCTTTGGGATAATAATTACCAACATACAGCAATTTCATAAAAAGACAATTCTAATTTATATGCATCTCTCAGCCACCAGGATGTATTGCAATTGGAGCTTCTTTTTGTAGATACATAATGGTCCAGAGATGCCCAACAGTAACTGGTGAGTTAGGACAGAGTGTCAAAGCTCTTCCTTCACCTGGGAAACACACTCCATCTTGACATTGCTGAACATCTCTATTAGGCTGTTCCCAGAAACAGAGGTCATGCAGATTGTTAATGTGGAATCTGGGATTTTTTTCCCCTCAGATGCTTGTGATAAGTTTTGCATGCCATTTGTCCTAATGACCATGTACATAAGGGTGAGATTTCTGGCCACAGCCAGAGCCATCTGTAGCCGTGGAGCAGCAAGACTCTGACACTTCCAGATAGGGGTCCTTTCCAAGGCTCTGGTTTCATAAATTCCAGCCTTCCATCAACTGAGCCAGCTAGCAAGCAATGACCTGCTTGTGCCAAGCACTTAGCAGCTCCCCATTGTGACAGTACACTGTTGTTCAGCGAAAGAAAGAAAGGAAGGGAGGAAGGAAGAAGGAAGGAAATTTTAGCTTTCAGATTCCATGTGGACTTCCACAGAAATAAAACACACTTTGAGCTTCAAAATAGGGTGATTCTAAGAAGCATATCATCGGGTCACAATAGGGGTGAAATTGGACTGTAATCTTTGGTGACTTGTAATTTGAGCAGGACCTCCAAGTCAAGTCTTTTATGCTGAATTCTGCTTTATAATCACACATAGAAAACAAGGTGATTTCTGATGAACCGGTTCTCAGCTTGGAAACTTTCTCCCTCAAATGACATCTTGTCATGCTCTTTTTGAACGTGGGAGGGCTGCAGACCCAGCAGAATGCCTGAGGGGCATGTGCTTCCACGTATCACCCAGACCTTGCAGGACAAAGACTGATGCTGTGAGGGTTTCCTGGGATTTTCTAAAGATTAACCTGTTTTTCAGTCTCAAAAATCTCAGGTGTGAGTCGGGAACTCAGCCATTAATTACAGCCTGAGTGCGCAGCGTTTCCTGATAGTGCCGTAGACAGCTCTTGGCATCCACACGCTTCGGTGCTCTGCCAGATGCCTACACAATGACAAGTGAACTGTAACAACAGAAACAGTACATTATTTTAGTTTTGAGGTGCTATAGGAGATGGGAAAATGTCAGGTAACCCGGTAATTATGTTTAAAGAAACTTGATAATTTAAAAAAAAAAAAACCTACTAAGGAATCTGCTGAAGCGTGTAGTTATTATGCGGCTACATGCCCCGTTCCATCACCCTACCACAAAATTATGGGTTAGAATTCCTGTATCTACCTCTTGATTCTCTGAACAAAAGATGCTAGTCCTAAAACCCCAATGAGGTGGGTAAGAAGTTACTCCATGCTGTAGTTGAAAAAAATAAAATAAAAAAAGAGAAGAGTTTCAGCCCAGGATAACAGAAAGAACTCCCCAGGCTGCCTCTCAAGTCAGCATAGAAGCAGCGGAGACAATACTCTCTGGGTAACCACTTATTTTCCCATTTTGTGACTGCTCTGTTGTTGGGAGAAGAAAGCAAGAGAAATGTCACTCGAAGTATAGTTGGTAATGACCATCTGGGACCATCGAAATGTCTGCAGCAGGGTGGGAGGGAATCTCTGACCAATTTGAAACATTCAAGTAAATCTGGGGTTCATGGGCACCACAGAGCTATTTAGCCAGGAAGAGATGAAAACAGAGTTCATTTACCTTAGGTTGAAAAGGTCAGCTAGACGGAGGTTTTTCACGCAGGCCTCTCTTATTTTTCAAAACCCATTATGTTCGAAAAGGTTGGGCATTTGTAAAAGCCTGGGTTATTCTGGTCCTTCTGGGCAGCATTCAGCAAGGGCAGATGATAGCATCGCCTCCAGTGCCAGGAGGTGTCTCATGTTCCTGTTGTTGGTTCCGTGGGTGCATTTTGCATATTTCATCATTATTCCATAGTCTGTTTTTGTCTCAACTTTGATAACATGAATTAAAATCTCAAACTTCTCATTATAGCATAAAGTTAATTTTCTAAATAAACATTTTGGGGAGGGTATGTCTGTCTGTCCTACTCCTGCAACATTTTTAGGCTCTGGATAATCAGCACCATGACAAACAAGTTTCTTCTACTCCTAAGGTTTGGTTCCTTGGTGGATACAGCCAGGACTACATTAAAATCAAATTACAGGGCAGGGTTTCTACCGGTAACGTATCATGGAGAGGTAGATGACAGTGGAGTCAGAAGCCTAGGACAATGGAAGAATCTAGAATGTACCCTGACCAGGACACTTAGGAGAGAGCTGCCTTCAGGAGATCAGGAAGCAGTGTTCAGTCTGGTCAGGAAGGGGTGCCATGCACAGTGCCTGGAGGAAGAGTGTAGAGACAGGACCAAAGGAGGCCACAGCCTGAGCTACAGCAAAGGACGCTGACAAAAATGCAGAATGTAAGCCTCTCTTTACCCAAACCTTCTAGTGAGACCATGGGAAGGGTGGTGAAATGAGAAATACGAGTAAGAAAGCAGCAAAACTGGAAAATTTTGTGTGTGTTTTCTGCTATGCAAGAGTAACAGAATCTCATTATCGAAAAGGATCATTTTGAGAGCAGAAGAGGCCACACATGTAAAATATGCGTGTATACACATGCAAATAAAATACATATAAATACACATGGCCTATTCAGGTTTCTGTTTCAGAGATAAAAACATGACTGAAAGAAACTTAGGGAAGAAAAGAGTTTATTTAGCTGACACTTCCACATCACAGTCTATCACTGAAGGAAGCCAAGGCAGGAGGCTGAAGCAGAGATGACTGAGGGACATTCTTCCTGGATTTCATTTGCTTCTGCTCAGCCCACTTCCTTATAGAACCCAGGACCACCTGCCCAGGGGTGGCCCCACCCACTATGGGATGAATTCTCCATCAATTAGTAATCAAGAAAATACCCACAGATATTCCCAAAGTCTAATCTGATGGAAACAATTCAACTGAGGTTCTGTCTTCCCAAGTGTAGGTGTGTGTGTGTGTGTGTGTGTGTGTGTGTGTGTGTATATATATATATATATATATATATATATATATATATATATATATATTGTGTATGTGTTGTGATAGCTGTTAATATATCTATATGTATATATATATATATATACATATATATATTTAAAACGTGTATGTTTTACTAAAATAGTAGCTTCATTACACTGAATTTAAATAATTCTGCTAAAACTACATATCTTCCCTTAATCATAACAGAGCTGTACATGTTTTAAAACAGATAAAACATTTACTAAATATCTATCTTAATACTGGTTGTAATTATCCAAAGACAAAAAAGAACACGAAATATTCTTGATACACATTTTTTCCAAACTCTGAAAAATATGAAGTTTCCTCAAAAACTCAAAATAAAACTACTCTACCATTTGATCCAGGTATCCCAGTCCTGGGAGTCTACCCCAGGGAACATGAATGCAGTCACCAGAAGTGTGGCACAGGCCTGTAATCTCAGCACTCAGAACTGCAGCAGGAGGACTGCCGAAATTTGAGGCCAACCTGAACTACAGAGTGGTACCCATCTCAAAACAAAACAAAACAGAACAAGACAGACATGCATTAAAAAAAAAAAAAAGTCCTCCTACAAGTAAAAACATTCCAAGGTAGAATTTTAGAATTTTTAATTTGAACAGTAGGCACTTTGTTAAACTTTAATCCAGTCATTTCCTCCTGTGCCTTCTCTGAGAATGGCCTTCAGTATTTGTTATTCATTAGCTTTCTTCTCAATGATTAAAAATGTAAGTGTTACACGCTGAAAATATACATCTTTCCTTAAAAACTTCGATAAGGACGGGGGGGTGGGTGGCACAGTGGTTAAGGGCACCTGTTGCTCTTACAGAGGATCTGGGTTCGATTCCCAGAACCTCCATGGTGGATCACAATAATCATAACTCCAGTTCTGGGGATCCAATGCCCTCTTCCGACCTCTACAGGCATCTGGCGTGTACATGATGCACAAACACATATGCAAGCAAATACTCATGCACAAAAACAAAAATAAATAAATCTAAAAAAATGATTATGATGAAAACCTTAATAAAATATTTTCAAATCATTTTGGTAAAATAGAATCAAAGACATTATTCTTTAAAAGTTGACACTAGTGAGAGCTTTGAGCTTCTTGAGATTTGAGTTCAGCTTCTTCTGGCACTGGATAGCGGCTGCTACAGAGACTCATTTCTGCTGGTAGCATGCAGCCAAAGTGAATGAAAATGACTGTGGCGTGCCCAGCTGCAAATGGGACATTCATATCAGACCCAAGACTCAGGGAACATCAGAAAACTGGGGGTTGAGAGACTGTAGGAGCCAGATTTTGGGAGGACTGTTGTGAAGCAGTGTCTTCTGGTTACAACAGGACCATAGCGCTTATGAGCTCCCAGCAGCTGTGCTTGTCTGCGCAAGACCTGCACAAGATCAAGCCAATCCACACTCCCGAATGGATGAGGGAGAGATCGTGAAGCCCTACTCTAGCTGCAGAGCTCTTGATAGCTGCTGGCTGCCAGAGGTGAGTTAATTTTCTTCAGGGATGAGGGTCCCAAAGTTGTACATCCTTCTGAGGACAGCCCTAAAAAAATAAAAAGCACATGGGGTTGAGAGAAAGACATAAAAGGGGGCAACTGGGAGGAGTTAAAGGGGGAGTAGAAGCAGATATGAGCAAAATACATTGTGTATATGTAGGAAATTTTTAACAAAAATGTATGAAAAAAATCATTTCCTAGAGAGGGAGCCTTGCTCAGCAGTAGAGCACGTTCTCGGTATACACAAGGCCAGGGGTCACACTACTTGTTCCAAGGTGGAATCATTTCTAAAATCTGTAAACACAGAAACAACCAATAGTGTGGGCTGATGTATGTTTCAGCGTGTGCTGGGAGTATGTGATGGAGGTGAACTGGCTCATTGGAAATTCTCTCCTTTGTCTCCTACATGCTAATTTCAGGCATACCTATACAGTCACATTCCATTTCACGCAGGAGAGACCACATTCATGCCAGTGGGCCCCTAAGACTGTGACAGAACTAAACACAGCCAAGCAATGTTCTGGTGCAACCCCAGTCCATGTTCGCACAGGGGCCAATGGAAACACACCCACTTTGCTTCTAGTTGTATGAGTGAGCCAACTGTATACCAGTCACAGTACCTGACGATAGTTGTAAATGACTGTTGGATTGGTTTGTGTATTTTAAAGAGTGCAATTCTACTTCTTTTAAAATACGAGTTTTCTATAAGCTGTATGCTGTGGATGAGCACATAGCTCTTTTCTAGAGAGCACGCTTAATACAAGGACAGGGTTTGGGTTCCATTCCTTGCAAGAAGAATACAAGGCACTGTGCTCTGCTGATAGCAGTGTCCTCCCACATCACGTGAGTACACCTCAGGGCACTGTTATCTCTTTGCGATTCATTTAATCTCATGCTGCCTTGTTCTTCGTGGGCCGATAGGACAAAGCTCATTCTTCAGGCTCATACCACACAGCATCCATGTGTGACAAGCCACGACATGCAGGCTTGTGTAAATGCATTCTACGATGTCTGGACTGTGACAGAACTATCTAGTACCACATTCCTCAACACACATCCCTGTGATTAAGCGACCTATGTAATTGTCTGCTATCAAAGCTCAATTATAGAAATGGCTTTTAAAAACATTTGTAGGGAAAAAGTGTTTAACACTGACTTTTTAAAAAATTGAACTCTCTGTGTTAATAAAAATCTGACTGTTTTTTAAAGATTATTCCTCTGTTTGTTCTCAGTTCACTGATGCTCAGGGTAAACTGTTTCTACAGTTTTTCCCGTTGTCCTCGCTGCCCAGCCAATTCCATGCAAAGTTAGGATCCATAACACGAGCGTGCCTTTAACTGTGGAGAATCCTCTACCAGCCTTACCCACACTCTGTCACTCCGCTCTCTGCCATTACACAATTTATCTTTAATGTTGATTTTTTTAAAAAAATGAACATAAAAATAGAATTCACAAAACATTTTAGGGTTTTACTCTTTGGCAGAAGAACTATCTGAGAACTTAAATTCCAGCCACTGGAGGCAAAGAAGGGGCCATGGTTGTGGCCCCTCGACTAACATCTGAGTCACAGAGAGAGGCGTGTCACACTGGCACCCTGCGAGAGCAGTTCCTTCCTTGAATGGAGTCAACGCAGCAGCAGCCCGTCAATGGCACATTCATGAAAACCACAGTAGACAATTTACCAGGGAGCATGACTCCTTGGTCGAAATGTCAAACCGTGTTTTATGAAACAGTATTTGAACAGCTGCATGTGATAGATTGTCCTTTATGAGCACAGCTTTAGTCAAATTAATTGCATTTTAACGTTGACACTGTCTTTGCCAGCTGCTGCTTGTCTGGTTGTTGATAACCCTAGGACATTATGGCATAAGACATAATGTTGATGAATATGTCCTACAGGTCATCCTTCCATCTCGTTCTAAGAAATTGATACTTTAATTTTTCTTAATTTTTTTTCTGTGTGTGTGTGTGTGTGAGAGAGAGAGAGAGACAGACAGACAGACAGACAGACAGACATTGGTGTGCCACGACATGTGTATAGAGGTCCAAGAACAACTCAAGGAGACTGTTTCTCCCTACCATGTTAGTCCCAGGATCAAACTCAGGTAGTCAAACTTGATGTTAAGCTGCCGAGCCATCCTCCTGATCTTCAAATCAACATCTTAAATACATTTAGTAGACGTTTGTTTTCTCCCTTGCTTCTTCTCTCATCTTGGTGCCAAACAAGTTTCTGGCATTGCTACTACATACTGAGACAAATCATCTTAGAAGGACAGGCCCATATGCCCTAGAATTTAGATGTTCTTTGGAACTTGCTTTTAGCAGTGGGATGTGGTGGAAGTAGCAATATGTGGGTGACTTTTGGACCTAGTTACTAGCAGGTCTGGCAGGGTCCCTTGCTACCCTTGAACCACCGAGGAGATTGTTCAGGTGATTCTACTAGAGAGAGAAGCACATGAAGCCGTGTGGAAGAACAAGGCGCTGCATGAGGACAGAGAAGCACAGAGGCCCCAGGTCCCCAAATTTGAAGTTTCGATCTCCATCCATGTAGATATAATCATGCAAGAGCCTTCAAAGACCAGCAAAGAGAAGTCATATTTTAGATCACCCAGCTAGGTTAGTCATGATACAGGGGGAAATGATTGTTTTAAGCCAGTAAACCCAGCTGTTGCTTGAGTTCAAAACACAGAAATTGGTACTTGCAGTGTTACCATGCATATACTCTAAACTGTGTGTGAGACTGGCTTTGAGACCAGAAGGCACCTGGAAGGGTAATTGCCTTCTGGTCTCTTCCATGGGGCTTCAAATAGAAACATGGAGGAGGAGGAGGGAGAGGAGGGGGAGGGGCAGGGGGAGGAGGAGGGGGGAGGAGGAGGAAGAGGAGGAGGAAAAGGAGGAGGAAGAGGAGGAAGAGGAGGAAGAGAGGAGGAAGAGGAGGAGGAAGAGGAAGAGGAGGAGGAGGAAGAGGAGGAGGAGGAGGAGGAAGAGGAGGAGGAGGAGGAAGAGGAGGAGGAGGAGGAGGAGGGGGAGGAGGCCATCCAGCATGGTGTAGAGAGATTGAAAATAGTATCTTCTGTGAGAATGTGGAAGATGAACATGAACTTACAAGAGCTGTGGAGCTACCTTGAGATTTATCTAAGATTCTGAAGACATTACTGCAGTTTTGGAATTTTTTAAACATGAGGAACAAATACTAACATGGCCTACGTGTGGGGCTATGTGTTTGTCAACCTTCCAGTATTACAAAAATATAACTCGATAATCACCTGATGCACTGGCTCACAGTTTTAAAGGTTCTAGTCTGTGGTGGGCTGGGTTGTTTTGGGTTTGTGGCGGCAGTAGTGACACAAACCACTTGTGTCATGATCAGGGAACAGAAGAGGAAAGCAGAAAGATGCTAAAGGCCATAGTCTCTTTTGGGAGCATGTCCCCAGTGGCCTAGTGACCTCCCACTGGGCTCCATCTCTCGAAAGTCTCACCACCTTAAAGTAGCCCTTTAAGACTTGAACTTTGGAGGACCTTCAAGACACAAAGTCCTGCAAATTACTCTTTAAGCCTTCCCAACTGGCGTGTCCATTAGGTGAGATCCTTCATGATAGCTCAAATTTTAGGCTTATTCATATCTTTTAAAACATATTAGTTTATAGATGCAGGCAATAGCTATTAGATACACAGGGGAGGAATTGTGTCATGGTTAACCTCAGTTGTCAACATGACTACATCTGGAATCAACAAAAACCAGAGCTTCTGGCACGCCTGTGAGGGGTTTTCTTATCCAGATTATTTGAAGCAGGGAGACCCAGCCTAAATCTCAACCACACCTTCTAGTGGCAGGCCACAAAAAAAAAAAAAAAAAGGAAACTTTGCTTTTTGCCTGCACCCTGGCTGGAAAGTTCATCTATCCTACTTCTAAGGCATTCTTTCACGGGTGTTAGATGTATTTCTTCAGGATTCTAACATTGTCTGAAGAATACAGCTCTTTAGGAATCCTCCAGTACTTCAGAACCAGACTGAGAATTCTTACATCCAGCCTTATGAACTGAACAGCTACCAGATTCTTGTCCTTTACATCGAGAGACACCATTTGTGGACTACCTGGACCACATCACACAAACCAGTCTAATGAATCCGCTTTTAATTCATGTTTATTCTATCAGTTCTATTCCAGATAATCCTGACTAACACAGATTGCAACACAATTGTCTGTCAGTATTCATGGAGGAGAACTCTCAGGACTCCCTCCGATACCAGGTTCTATTGATGCATAAGTCCCTTGAATCAAATACAGTAGCATTTGCATATAATTCAGGTACATCTTCTTGTATAGTTCAAACCATTTCTAGATGTCATATGATATCCAGCACACTGTAAATGAAATATGAATAGTTGCTAGACTGTATTATTTAGATAAGAACTACAAGAAGAAAGACAACAGCATTATCCTCAGATTGAGGATAAATGCCATTTTAAAATATTTTTGACACAAGGTTGGTTGAATATGAGGGTGCAGAATCTGTGGATATTGTATACCGAAAAGTAGGCTACAAAGTGGACATTACAACAAGACTTAATTACTGGAGCTAGCTCTCAATACTTGAATTTAATGCATGGAATGGCAAGCTGTGTTGTCTAGGAGTGTCTATGCTGTGTGTACCTGTGTGTGTGTGTGTGTGTGTGTGTGTGTGTGTGTGTGTTGTGAAGAGGAGTAGCAGATCACTGACTCTAGGCCCCAAGTGCTCTCACAGCAAAGTTCTCACAACATTGTGTCCTGCTCTGGCTGGATCTGGATACTGAGTTTAACTCCGGGCAGCGAAGTATATTGAGTATATAGCAATTTTCCTCCAAACTAAAACGGTCTATACTTGTTTGTTTTGTCGACTTTACACCAACTACAGCCATCTTAGAAGAGAAACCTCGTCTGAAGAATTGCCCAGATCAGATCGCTCCATACTTAAACTGCTAATTGATGTGGGAAAGCCCAGCCTACTATGGCTGATGCCATTCTTAGATATGTGGTAAAGGCTACATAAGAAAGGTAGCTGAACAAGCTATGGGGAGCGAGCCAGTAAGCAGCGTTCCTCCAGGGACTCTGCTTGTTTCTACCTCCAGGCTCCTGTTTTGGTTCCTGCCCTGGCTTCCCTAAATGATGGACGGTAACAGGGCAGTGTAAGTCAGCAAAGCCTTTCCTTCTTCAAGCTGGTTTTAGTCGGCCTTTCATCACAGCAACAGAAGACAAACGAGGACAGAAGTCGGTAATAGGAATATGGCATATTGCCGTGATGGCCTGACCGTGTAGGTTTGATACCTTGGACTGTTTTGTGGGAGGAAAGTGGATGGTCTACGAGCTTTGGTCTGGAAACGCCACTGAGTGCTCAGAGCTTAGTGAGCTGTCAGAGGAACTGGTGGGAACTAGGAAGATAACACTGAAAGAAATGCAAGTGATGGAGGCCCGGCTTGTGATGTTTCAGAGGTAAGTTTGAGAGTTCCTTAAGGGCTCTACTGTGACTCTTAAGAATCTATGGAAGCCTTTGTTCTGGTGGAACCACTAAATCATGTTAGTCGGAGCCGAAAAATCAGCTGTGAAGTAAGAGAGCAGCACCCATCACTGAAGTGAAATCTTCTGGGAAATGTTTCCTCGGGGTCAGTACACAGGAGCTGGGGTCCAGAGAGGTCAAACCTGCATCTCAGGCTGGCGCTCAAACTTGACTATATGTAGGAGAGCCTCGTGGTGCTGGTTTTGAAGGCATGATGGGGTCAAGGAGACCAACGAAGGCTTGGCACTGTGTGGCAGGATCAGAGTCTCCCTGCAGAAAGGCCCTTGGTAAACTTCAGGTGTTGTGGATACCCCAGGATGTTAGAAAGGAGTGTCTACTGAGATGGTCACATTCATGAGCTGGCCCAAGTCTGTAAGACAAGCCATGTTTGTTGCATATGGCAGAGCTGGAGAGGTAGGAGGCCCAAGCCATTTGAAGCCCAGAAGATTGTGAGTTCCAGACAGCAGACCCTAAGCTTTTTTAAAGTTGGATTTGGGTTTTGCTTTTATCTGTTTGTGTCTGTACCCTGGTTCTTCCTCTTGAAGTAAGAAAGCATTTAACTTGTTTTTGATTTTTATAAGAACTCACAGTTAAGAGAATTTGGATTTTTAAAGAGACCTTGAACTTTCAGTGTTGACATTTTAAAGGCTGTGGAACTTTTAAAGTTGAACTTTATTTCACGCAGTGATATTAACATGAGATCTTAGGGTCAGACGAGAGGTTACAGTTTAGTGCTGTGTGTGTGTGTCAGGTTGACCAGGGAGGAGTTGCTCTGGTTGGTGTTTGTCAACTTGACATAAACTCAAGTCACCTTGGAAGAGGGAACCTCACCTAAAGAATTGTCCAGATTGTATTGATCTGTGCTCATGTCTGTGGTGCTTTTAGAATTGCTAATCAATGTGGGAGGGCCAAGGCCACTGTGGGTGGTGTCATCTCAAGGCCTGAGCTGTATAGGGAAGGTAGCTGGATGAGCCAGGGAAGCAAGCCAGTAACAGCACTCTTCTGTGTTCAGTGCTTCAGTTCCTGCCTAAATCTTGCCCTGGCTCCCCTCCCTCCGCGCCCCCCCCCAGCCCCCGTGAAATGCTTCCAAAGAAACCCTCTACCCCTCAAGTCGGTTTTGGTCAGTGTTTTATCACAACAAGAAAGAGCAAGCTGGGACACTGTCCCTCCAGGAAATGGCAGAGGGGGCTCATGAGACTTGGGAAATAAAGTTCACACGTCTCAGAAAGCTGAAACTTACCTACAAAGTTGGTGAGTGTCCCTCCACAAGGGAATAGTTGTTAGGAGAGGAGACTCTGAAGAGCAGCACTACAGAGAAGAGAGTCTCTGACCTAAGCTGCCTGGAAGCTGCGCAGAGAACCCCAGGGATGCAGGCAGGAGTCAGCACCTGTGTTGGGGGTGGGCTTTTAGTGATGCGGCTGTCTTTGAGTTTTATCTCCCGTAAGTAACCCCTGACCCCCTCTCCTCCAATAACTACTCATCCACTCTCCTGAAACCCTTCTCCCGTACTTCTCTAAGAAATCTCTCACCCATACTCCTGTAAGTGACTCCAATAGCAACTCACTAGTTCACCAGGTTGGACTTTGATGGGATGGTTCCTTTGGTCTGTCGTGGGTTCCCTGCCTGAGGAGAGTAGATGCGCAGTGTCTCCCCGGAAAAGTCTCACACGTCAGCCCTATCTCAAAAGATCTGTTTATAAACAAGTTCGTGGGATCTAGAGACTATAACCGTCTCGTGTGGCAACTGTTAAGTACAGCTTGGACTACCGAGGCTCATGGTAGACATGACTCCTGATGTTTAAACGCCTGAAAGAGTGAGCAACCTGCCTTATACTGTCTTCAGAAGACTGAACCTGGAACCATTATCAAGATAGATGCACAGAAGTGAACCGGCTTAACGTGAAATGGACCTTTCCAGTGGTTACCATCTCTCAGTTAAAGAAGACGGCTGCTTCTCTACAAGTGTCTACTGTTCTGCTGATCTGGCAGGAGGCTAAAACTGGTGGAGCTTTGCTCTTACTCAAAATTAGTGGTGTCAGATTTTCTCTGCTTATGAATATAAAAGTGAAATTGTACAGAAAATGCGTTTGTAAATGTTTTTAGTTATAAATAAAGAACAGTTACTCTCAACCTCGTCATATCAATTCAGAGCAGCTTGACTATTTATAATAAAATGTTCATCTGTATGAATTAGGTCAGGACTGTGACCTTTTCGTAATATAACTACCTAAAAACAAAAGAAACTTGTGAGACAATGCTTTATTAGAATGTAGTGCCTTGAGTAAACATGCCCACATTTCTCTGAAGTGTTAAAAGTGGAGAATGTTTATCCCTAAGCTCATGAAAACTGTATTCAGTGTTCCCACACAGCTTTATTAGCCCACGTGAGTAGGATGGACAAGGGAATTACAAGTAGAATTGTTTCTACGTTTAGTCATTTGAATTGTATAGTTGAAGAAATATTGTAGAAAAATTAGGGGGGAAAAGCTGCTGTGAACTAGAAAATTTTGGCAAGTTTTGGTTTTTTTAAAAATAAACTCTATAGAAAGGATTTCATATGATGGTGAGGAAGCAGAGGTATCATGTGGTTTCTGTTCCCAGCCAGCTCTCCTGAGCTGCAGTGGGAGCTGGAAAACTACCTGAGGAGTTGTTAGCAATCGTCTCAAAGAGCTGCTCTGTTCCAGAAGGCATTGGCTTAAGCCTGGAGTGCAGAAATGTTCTGGATGTGTTCAGGTACACACAGAAACACAAAGTCAGCTGTAAGGTATAGAGCTGGTATGAACTGGTAAGGAGCAATCTTGGATTTCAGAATAACAGTATGAAATAAGAGAAAGACAGCACACCGGGCAGTTCCTTCGAGGTGGGGATCCAAAGCATGGAAGCGCGGTGATTGAGGACCTCGAAGGGCTCATGGAGCGTAGACTCACATGGACCGTAAGAAATCAAATGCTCTATGGACACCTTCCTCCGTGCTGCCTAGGTGGGGGCACCGTGATTATAGACCCCGGGTGGGGGACTCAACATTCTGGATTCTTTGCTCTCCCGGGTCTCCTCGCTAGTCACCGACCAGGTTGGGCCACTGTGAGGACATACCGATGGTCTTATAATGATAAATTTCCAGAACAACTGTGAAAGTTACTCTGATTTCACAAGCAAAACATTCCTGGTAAATGTAAAACAAAAGAGTGGTTAATTTTCTCATGATTTCCCAGCTTCGAGTCGCTGGCCATTGAGCTTTGCCCACTTAAGGAGTGGGACCTGTTTTCAATGGCCTACTAATGTTGTGAAGAGAGCTGTAAGGTTATGAAGCTTCAAGATGAAAGAGTAGACGAGAAAGTGTGGGATTTCAAGTGCATGCATCAAAAAGGATAAAACAACGAGATCTGAGACAGAGAGTGATGGTAAACGGTGACGTATAGTAGGCAACAAGACAGCCGTCTAGCTATCACGTACCAGCTGTGACACCCGGCCACTGAAAGCCAGGAGCTCTTGCGGAGAAGCTGCATTCCCATCTCTTTATGTTTCCATGGAGAGACTTTCCGCTGAGGGATGCTATCTCACTCTTCCTATGCAACCCCAAATGGTCTGATAAATTGACTCAACTGTTTTTCTCCCTCTACAGTCTATCTTACTGGGAAGTTATGACTGTTTGGAGCCATGACAGAGCAGGCAATTCATTTCTGAGAAACAGTGTTAGCTGACTCACTCCTTTCTTGTGCTCGGGACCACAGAATCTTCCCTAGATATAGATCTACTTGGCGAAGGTGTTTGACTCTCCAGTTGTCTGACTCACCCATTCTCTCAGCGTGGGAGGATAGAGAAAACATATTTTCTTGGATTTTCCTCATCTTGAATTAGATGTCATTCTAGAAGTATATGAGAGTCTAACTTTAAAATATTTCCCAGCAGGCAACATTCCTGTTGAGACTTCATAGGTACAACGTCACGGTCACATAGACACAGCCTTGCAGCAGACACCCTGGTGCTCTGACTCCTGTAGCCTTTCCTCACCCTCTTCTGTGATGTTCCCTTAGCCTTGGGTTAGGGATTGTATTGTATCTTCTGGGTCTGGGAACACTGTGGTCAGTTGTTCTCTACGATGTGACCAGTTGTGGCTCTCTATAATGTTCTCTATCTACTGTGAGAAGTAGTGTTTCATGAAGAACGAGACCCAAGCTTCTCTTGGGCAGGAGGATAAGGCCAAATAGTGACAACACCAGAGGGCACATCAATTCCGACGGACGAAATATCACGAGGCCCCCATCCCTAGAGGAAGAGTGATAAGCAGTTAATGGCTGCTGAGGGAGAATCAGTCTTACCCAGGGATGAGCCCTCTAACTGGTTATTCAATACCAAAGAGCCAGCCCTAAAAACGCATGTACCAAAGTCCAGCTCCAGGGAGAGTTCAGCCACCCAGGAAGGAGAGGCAGAGTTGGAAAATAATATGAATAAAACCATATCTCTTATAGATGGGACCAGACTTTTTCTTTATTCAGACCTTTTTTTTCTCCTCTATTTTCCTTCTATTGTTTGTCTCTCTCTCTCTCTCTCTCTCTCTCTCTCTGTCTCTCTCTCTCTCTCTCTCTCTATATATATATATATATATATATATAATTTTAGACAAAGCTCCTCATGGAGAAAGATCACTCTACAGTCACATCTTAATCATAAACCTGAATGTCACACAATGACTACAGGTTTCACATTTCAGTGATTACAAGTTCCATAATTTTTAAAAACAAGTTATCTTAAAACCCACATCTGAACACCTAGTTCCCCACATATTTTCCCCATAATACATTTATATCCTAGAAGCAATAGTTTTTCTATTATAGATTAACAGAGTTTAAGCAAGTCAAGCAATTTCACAGCCAGCTTCTATTGTAGCTGGCACGTCACAGTCATGTGGTTGCTGGGAAACAAGTACACGTCATCGTATCCTAACCTAACACAATTCTTACTTAGTTAGCACAATGAAACAAGTTTTTTTATAACTAGAAAACTTTAAGTGGGGGTCTTTTTTGCTTTTGGAGGTAAAAGGATAATCTGCTGAACAGCTCTATATCCTCAAGGTGCACCCCAAACCCATCAGCAAACTTTTAATTATAGAGACCGGGAAAGAAACAATTTTACTTGTGGTGGAGGAGGTTCAAGCCTAACAATGGGCACTGAAACTCATTTGTTATTTCTTGATCATGGGTCTGCTTTTCATAGGTGAAACTCGTGGGCCCTAGCAATTAAGCTTCCTTTGTTCTAGCTTTCCTAACCCTGAAAAAAACAAGTCCCAAGCAAAAATATATTTTCTGGCTTTTATGCTATTCCTTAGGTTGCTCATGCTTCTTCGGTTACTGATGCCAAGGAAGCTGGCAAAACATCCTGATCTAATCCTGTGACTCTACGTGAAAACACTTACTAACTGTACATGTTTTTTTAGATATTCTTTCTGGAGTTTCAATTAAATCACTAGTTTAACTGAGTGGCTTTGCTCTAGGGAAAATCGTCAGCATTATTATGTATACCAACAACACTGCCCGGGGGTTAGAGGCCCCCGCAGAACGTTCTTATCCTCAGAGAGTCAGGGAGACCACAGTAGCAATAAGCACAATTAGGGCCAGCAGTGGCAAAGGGCATTCAGGTGACAATGCCCCGTGACGTTGTCAGACAGAGGTAGACTCAATGCAGCTGTGCTAACCTGTGAGCTGTGCTTCCGAAGCTCCAGCGCCAGCTACTGTTCCCCGGCCTTGCTCCCAGCACATGTACCCGTGAGCAGCACTATACATTTTGTGTGTGTATCTGTGTAATCACAATTCAAGGAAAACTGTCATGAACTTGAGAGGAAGTACACGTGAGGGAGACGGGGGAGGTATTGGAGGGAGGAGAGAGAGACGGAAGAATGATGTAAATACAATACATGTACATGAAATTAAAAAAGGTCAAATTAGAAAAAAATTCCCAGGGAATGAAGTAATTGATAAGATGGTTCCAAAAATCTTGGTTTTTGCATGTCAACACCATCAACTGCTGGATGTGTGCTTTGGGAAAGAGGTGGCTTAATCTCTTTGAGTTCTGGTTTCCTTGTTTGTAGAAAGAGTAGCAGATTGTAATACCAAGGCAAAAAGACTGTAAACTCTCCTGCTAAACAAACCCAGGTGTTGTCATTAAGATGGGAACTGGACGCTTCTCTGCTTTTCTTTTTTATCAACTTTTCACGCCCACCTGCTCTCACCAGCAGAGTCCCAGTTCTGACTGTTTACCTGGTAGACCACAGTGTTTTCCTTGTATCCAAACAAGGGCTGGCCCTTGGCCATGAACAGCAACACAACCAGCTGAAGTCAGCCATAGATCTCACAGGATCTGTTGCTGTCCTCTAAATACTTGCTAAGTTCTACATGGAGATTCTGGGATGAGCATTTTTTGCCTAGATTTCTCCTCACAGCTACTCATCTCGGTGCCCTAGACTCATGCTTCCTGTATTTTCCTAAGCATATTTTCTGCTGTTGAGAACCCTCCTTCCTTACCTGCCTGGCATTGAAAACTGCATCTAGACCCTCTGTGTTATAACTCTTAACAGTTTCACTCTTTCTTTGACTTTCAGATTTCCTGTTTTCACAGTTCACAATGGTGGATACTGGCCACTGTGCTATTAACTCTCTCTTACCTCCATCATGAAGATAGAACCTGTGGACCGCGGCTGGGGAGTCAGATGGCTTCTCTCTTAACTCAGTCCCATAGCTTTAGCTGAACCTTAGGTTCCTCTTTGAAAATTAAATAGAAACTAATGGAGCTATTGTTAAATAAAACACGGATTCATGTAGTACAATGCTTGGTGTTTGTTAAACACATTATTAATTTTTTTAATTTAGATATTAAACCTTACTCTCTTGTGATCAACTGCAATAAAGTTTATGTCTGTTTTTTCTTATGACAGGGTCTCATTGTATATCCCTGGATGCTCTAAACTCACTATGTAGACCAGGCTGGCTTCAAACTCAGAGATCCATCTGCCTCTGTCACCAAGTGAGTGCTGGGGTATGTGCCACCACATCTGGAAAATGCCTGTCTTTTGAAAGCCTTTGTGTTAATTCCAAGCTAATAGGTTAAGAACAATGCTGTAATAGTAACATAGAAGCGAGGAAAGCTAGAGGAGTCACAATGTTTTTAGCCTACACAAATTAACATCTACTCAGGAGATGCGAATATGACTACAAAGGAGCTTTCTACATTTGCGGTGAGGTCTACGAAGCTCTATAGACTTGCGTGCACATACCTATCCAGATAGGCATCTGTATGCAGAAGAAAACATAAGAAAGGGCAACTTTGTATCATCTGTGCTTGGTAAACTGTAACATCCAGAAGGTAGAATGTCAAGCAGGTGGCTCTTGAATCCCATCAGTTGTAGAATGAGTGAGTTCCAAATAACAATCGAAGACCTTAAAACCTCCTAATCCAAGCCGCTTGCAGCAAGAGCAGCTGAAGGCTACACTGATGGAAATCATCTGGAGATTTTCAGACAGCAGGGTTGAAGAGCGAAACCAAAGAGATGCCCCGGAATAGCAATGAGGGTGCTGCCTTTGACAGCTGCCGCAGGGCAGGTGGTACTCTAACTTCAAAACCGACTCTGGACTGCAGTTTGGTGAGCTTGCCAACAATAGACATGGTACCAAACAATCGCCAAGGGTCAAGAAACACCTTCAACGACAAAATAAAGTATGTGGTTCACATTGTTTGTTGGCACCTATGAATCAGCAGAGAGAGAGAGAAAATTCACCAAAAAACACAAAGTTGACGAGGCTACTCCCATCCAGTTAAATTAGCAACTGTGAGCTCTAACGCACTTGACAGTTGTGGCTATAGATGTGCTGAGACTAGAGCTATAATTTCTATCTTCAAACTCCTTAAAATAAAGACATTTCTGTCCTCTTGCACGAGATCAGTTATTATGTCATCTTTGCACGCTTCGGCTCTGAAGGGATCACTCTTGCGCATGGTTAAGCAGAGCAAGGAGCACTGTGGATGATGACACAGTGGTGACATTCTCTGGATTCAATGGGAAAGAGAGCCCATTCTTGACCTGGAAGACCCCTGTGTGTATGTGATGATCCTCACTGCCAGGAACCCTAGCCAGTCAGTTTGTTCTGCCTTTCCATGAGATGCAAGCTGTTGAATGCACCCTATAGAGCAACTCTTGAAAGCCACACAGTTGATTCATGGAGTCTCCAATGCCCATTCCTTTGTGCCCAGGATACCATAACTATGTGGAGAGACTCTGCTGCTAAAACAGAGTAAAGCAGTATGTTTATAGCTTCTCTGGGTCTTGATTTGAATACTGCAAATGGAACTTGCTCCAATAGATACACAGAAGCAGCCAGGCGAGAATATGTTCACAGTGTTGGCTATGGAAAGCATTTGAAGAATTTAAAATTCAGAAAACTTTAAGGGAAAGAAGACCTGTTGGCATAAAATATGATATCAGGAAGTCAGGAGAAAACATCATAAATAGTATGAAAACTTAAGAGACACGCTAGACAACACATATAAACATATGGTTTATAACCGTAGTATAAAAGTAACCACTACAAACCAATGAGAAAGATAACTCAGTAGAAATGAGGAGGGGATGCAATCTGAACTGTGGCAAGTGGAAGGAACCCTGGCTGAGTGGAGTCCAGAGTGAATGTGTGTTTGACACACGTTCCCATGGGTGCAGCAAAGTCACATCCCCACGATGAGGCTCAGAGGGATGGCAAAATCTTCCTCGGAGGTCCGTGTGCAGATGTTGATAGTGTGTATAAAAAATATCCACCGTAGCTCCCCTGTCAGATGTTTATGGCCTGAAGAATGCTCCCCTATGAGACTACGTTAACTAAGCTTAGCTATAAACCCTGGCTCATTGTTTATCTTTATATAATACCCCATTTCCTTGATTCAACTCTATGTAATAACCCCACCTACCTGATTCAGATCTATGAAATAGCCCTGCCTCCCTGTTCAACTCTATATAATAAACTGTAGTAGTTCACCCACAGTGACAGCTCAGCAAGGAAGACAGGTAGGCATTCTTCAGAGGTGGAAGCCCTGCCAGACCTCAACAGAGGGAACCACTGCCATGGCAAGCGCCAACCTGGACAGTGGAACCTCGAGCCTCTGAGCTCAGGTGTTTTTATTCTTTCAGAACTCCTTAGGTGTTCTACTGATAGCACATGCAGATCATTAGCAATTAAACAACCCCCACAGAAACCCAACACCTGCAAACAATACAAAACGTCAAGACCTAGGGTAGTCCCTCACCAAACAATGCATAAAAACATTTTAAACATAACTAAAAATAAACTTCCCCAACAATAAACAGTCTGAGTTTCCAGGGAGCCCAGACCACCTGATCGTATGTGTTTACGTGTGTCTGCTTCTGTCTGTCTTTTCTTCATTCCTTCACCATTCCTATTAGGTCAAGTTCCTGGACTGTACAAGGACTCATTCAGCAATGGACCCACAAATTCGTATAAGAATGAGGTAAGATGTCATTTATAATTAAATAGACATAGATTAACAAATTTGGACAATTGGATGCCAGTTTTTGCTAAATTTCCAAAACAAACAAAATGATTGTGATCTCTACCATGTATGAAGAAAGCTAATGTTGGTGTCACTACATACAACACAAGTTTTTTGACAATGATTATGAAAAATCATTGTTTATAATAGCATGTAGACACACGCATAATCATACACATGTCCAAGCAATGTTGTTCATGATGGCAAGTACCCAATGAGGATGTTATTTGAATGACTGATAAAATAAGTAGTATTTGACCACATAGCCCTGTGAAAGAACAGCAGATATATGTACTTTTTTCATGATAAATTTTTAAGTGCAAAAAGCAAGTCACATGCCAACACTAACGTGTTTGTAAACCAAATTGTGTGTTTAGGCATATGGATGTGTCAGCAAAGGTGTGCACTGAATTCTGGCATTTTCTCAATGCTTGTGACTGTAGTTGGGTAGATGAAAATAGACTTATTTTACTCTTTGTGTCTAAATTTGTAACAAAGTGTGAAATGTTTTCACATATTTCTTGTGGTCCTTGCAGATCCAATATGCTTTCTTCAAATGGATAATAGATGAATATTTATAAGATAGTAATCTATAAATTTCTTAAAGTTATTTTTGTAATTAAAATAGAAGATGAATCTTCATGTTTCTAACATCAGAGTAGCTTGCAAAGACTTTTGACATGACGTATAACTTATTACAAATAAATTAAGTAACAAGTCAATATCAATCAAAATAAATAAACATTATTGACTGCCATAACTTTAGGCAAATTTAGTTTGTACAAAACCCATGTATCAGAAAGTAGGCGAAACAGGATATTTTTAGAGAAAAGAAAATATTCTGAAATGTATAGAATAAAATTCAAAATTGTTTTAGAAATTTCTTGCTAGGTGGTGGTGGTTCATGCCTTTAATCCCAGCAGTTGGGAGGCAGAGGCAGGTAGATCTCTGTGAGTTCAAGGCCAGCCTGGTCTACAGAGCGAGTTCCAGGACAGCCAGAGTTATAACAGAGAAACCCTGTCTCAAAAAAAAAAAACAAAAAACAAAAAACAAAATAAACAAAGAAAAACAAAAACAAAAAAGAAATTTCTTAGTGAAATTTCCATTTTTTTTAATAAGAACCGTGTTTACAGTATAAATATCCAAACATCTTAGTGCACATTTTGGATGTTCTTTTCTCTCCTACTAGAAAAGAGCATAGGAAAAGCCATGGTGTGTTGCAGTGTCAGGTCATAGAACACCCTCACATGAAGGGTGCAGAGCTGGAAGAATCTCAACCAATGGCCCCACATCACTTGTTTTGCAAATGAGAAAGATGATGTGTTGAGAGGAGGAAGGCTCATCATGCATGAAGATGTGTGGATTTCTATAGTGTGTGATCAATCTACATCTGGCTAGGCTACTTTACATATCCACTGCCAGAGAGTTCCACATGACTGCATCTAGTGAAGTCCTCACAAACCCTAGAGTGCTGTCAAGGCTTCCTGCTTTGCGCACGCACACACACACACACACACACACACACACACACACATGCACACACATGCACACACATGCACACACATACACATGCCCACACATGCATGCACACACATGTATGCCTGCACATACACACATACATGCACACATACACATGCACACATGCACACACACGTGCCCACACATGCACACACATGCACACATATGCATACACACATGCACACATATGCATACACACATACGCACATGTGTGCATGCATATACACACATACACGTACACATACACATGCACACACACACACACATGAAAACATGCATACACACATGCCCACACATGCATGCACACACACACACACACATGCACACACACATGTGCACATGTGTGCACGTACATACATACATACACGCACACATACACATGTACAGATGCACACACACATGCACACATGCACATACACAGACTGCTTCATTCAAGCCCCTGTGGCCTTGAAGTGCCATGTTTCTAGGGTAAAGACAGATGCAGCAAGCTGGAGTGGATGCACACAGCTGTGATCCGAGCACTGCGAAACTGAGACAGGAAAAGTCTCAGCTAATTTGGGGCCAGGTAAACAACATCACTATATGCGCTATGAAGTGAGTTCCAGACCAACCAGGACTACATAACAGGACTCTATTTCTCAGTCTCTTTTTCTTTCCTCTCTTACACAAACACACAGACACACATACACACACACACACACCAAGGTGTTTGTTTGATAGCACTAGATTCTGAGGTTCCTTCTGCAGCCTGGTGTCTATCTCTGCGAGGGCTCACCAGACCAGACAAGTCCTGGATGTTCAGTGCCCTTTGTTTAAGTGAGAAATTCTTTTCATGAGCTCAGAGAATCATTGGGAAACTAAACAAACAACAAACAAACAAACAGGAGAAAGGGGGCGGAGAGGAGAAAACGTAGGCTTTAAGAATATTCCCTCTCTTCAGAAAAATAACAGAATTGGAATTTGGAAATAGCCAATTTATATTTACATTTGTTCTTGTAAAAACTTCATGTAGAATCAGGTTTTTAAAAAATGAATGTATCGACACAAGAATGCTATAGATAATTACAAAGGTGAGCTCTCTAGGCTATTTGAAAAGCTAATGAATATCTTGTCTTTTTCACCTGTGCACACAAATACTCTCATTGTTACCTGAAGCATTTTCGTGCAGAAAAGAACTGTAGCTGTTCTTTTCCCTTGCGCAAGTCCAGCCGCTCTGCCTTTCAGTCTCCGCTCCTCATCTTGCTAGCTACAGGCTACAAAGTCCCGTGCTCACCTCTGAATGTGCTTTTCCAATTACATTAGGGTTGTCCTAATCACGAGCTTGGCCGGTGTGGAAAATATTTTGCTGCCATAATAAAAAAACACGTTGCACTTAAGCTGATTGAATCTGTAGCAAAAATAAGGAGCAATGTGACATCCTTTTCTATGGTTTATACCATTGAACCTGCAAAGCTTGTGATGGATATACTACAACCTCAAGATTTGCAAATGGCACCTTAGACAGAGTGACTGTGGCCAGCTAATGTGGGTCAGGGTGCTCCCCAGCTCTGAGTGTGTCTTCGGTCATTTCACATTTGTTTGTTCCCATTAAGCTCTGAACACAAGGACTGTGTTGCTGTTCCTCAAGCACTGCAAGTGCTTTCTCATTTCACAGACTCTGGACCAACTTTCGCTTGCGCTGGATTATTTCTGTCAGCTTGACAGAAGCTAGAGTTATCTGAAAGGAGGGAGCCTCAACTGAGAAAATGCCTCCATGAGGTCAGGCTACAGGCAAGCCTGTAGAGCATTTTCTTAATTAGAGATTGATGATGGGGGAGGGTCCAGCCTATTGTGGGTGGTGCCATCCCTGAGCTGGTGGTCCTGGGTTCTACAAGAAAGCAGGCTGAATAATTCATGAGGAGCAAGCTAGTAAAAAGTACCCTCCCATGTTGTGGGATATTTTAGTTATGCTGTAGCATGTAAAAGATTCGCTTTCTACTTGTTTACACCTCTGTGCTACCCCCAGCTTCTGGAGGTTCCTGTTCATTTGTTTATTGAGGATCTGTGTGGAAACAGGAAGAAAAACACCTGGGGGAGTGGGGGTGGGAGGGTGGGGGGAAGCAAGAAGGGAACAGGGAGGAGGAGGTGGAGCAGGAGGGAGTAGGAAGATTAGGAAGGGAACCAAGAGGAGAGCACGAGGTGAGGAGGCCTTGGAGTGAGCTCTCTGCCTAAGCTACCCGGCTATTGGACCCCTGAGATTTGTAAAATAATGTTATAATAAATAGTTTTATTATGATCAACAATGGACATTTATTAACACTCCCATGGCTTCTGTATCAGCTCCTGCCTCCAGCTTCCTGCCCTGTTTAAGTCCTGTCCTGTCCTGACTTCCTTCCATGACGAACAGAGCTATAGAAAGTGTAAGCCAATTAAACCCTTTCCTCCCCAAGTTGCTTTGCTCACGGTGTTTCATCACAGAAACAGGAACCCTAACTAGGACATCCTTTATTCTGATGCACTCTGCGCAAAGATCCACGTATGGTGGCCCCTTCCTGCCATTCCATTTAACCATTCTGCGCTGGTTTGAAAGAGAAGTGACCCCCACTGTCTCAGGTATTTGAACAACTGGCCTCCAGTTGTCGACCCTGTTTGAGGAGGGTTAGGTAGTGCCACCTTGCTGGAGGAAGTCTGTTACTGGGGGCGGGGGCTTTGGGATACAAGATTTGCATATGCCACCTGTATTTGAGGCCGTGAGCTCTAGATTCCTGCCATGCTTTCTCACCTCGGAGGACTCTTACTCTCCCGGGAAGTTTTAACCTAAATACTCTTCTATCCTTTGCCTTGGCCATGGTCAGCAACACAAAAATAACTAATACGCATGTTTACCACTTAATCTAAGAGGCATCTCCCTCAGAATACCCTGCTTTAAATCTCAGCATAGCTCAAAGATATACTGATCAGATTTCTCACATGTTTTATCAGACCTCTCTCATAAAGATGCATGCTCCATACCGTCTGGCTCCCCGCCCTGTCCCAGCACTTAGGGCCCCACCTCGGAGCTCCCAACAAACACTTCATGAGTACATAGCTGTCTTCACCTTGCAAAGATCCAACTAAACATACATGAGGTAAAGGAAGCTATGCAAAAGAGAAAGTGTAAAACTTGGCTCTTGCCCTCACGCCTCGTCCCCTAGCACCTGGCACATCCTTATGCGGAAAAAGGCATATGGGGCTAAATTAGATTCAAACCATGGGGTAAGTTTAACAGCTACTAAAAATAAGTATCAGCACGTAAATTTGGATGTTAGCAAATCCCACTCCAGATCTTTAAGCTAATTCTATGTATGCAATATAAACTTAGAATATCTGTCTTAAAAAAATGCCGCATGTCAAAGGCTTAATTCAAAGTAAGTTTGGGAGACAATTATGTGCGCTTTAACACTTTGCTAGATCTACCCATGATGTGCAAGCCCTGGAGGAGACTTGGAATCTGTAATGCAGACGGGCGTAGAGGACAGAGAAGGCACCAGGCATTTCAGGTAGCAAGCGAGGAATGAATCCGTGCACGTTCATCGAACACCCCTCTTGTCAGTGTGTTGTACTGCTTACTCCCACTCAAAATTGCATCTTTTAATTCCTCATGTTATAAGTGAAAAAAAAAAACACACCCACTTTTCTTCCCGAGTTTGATTTTTTTTGCTTACAAATTAAAATAAAATGTTTTCAATGTGTGAAGAAATCCCCTCCTTCTTAGCTGTCACTTGATTAGAGGCATCACATCAGTGCTTCTGTTCCCATGGCAATGGTTGTTTGTACTCTGGTGATTAGTGAAACACATAGTCTCTTCAAAGGAGCTTCAAGTCATTCAATCCAATGGGGCCAACTTACAGCAACAAAAGGATGGATTGTGCAGTTTCCAACTAATTTTATGCTTCCCAGCTTATACTCAGACAGAAATCTTGTAAGTTTATTTTTTAATGAAGGCAAAAGTACTCAAGCAGTTGCACACAAGTGGCTTAAGGGCAGAAATATAGGAAGTAGTACAGCTTGAATTCTGAAAGAATAAGAAAAAACTCACTACACACCTGAGATTCTGGGCTAGCACATAGCCCACGGTTATGAAGTAGCTGGGCCAGGTACTACCTGCCAATCCCAATGTGTACATTTTCCTAATCACCAGGAGCTATCTGCACCCTCAAAAAAAATAGACATGGGGTTATTAGCTTCCCTTTTAGGAGGTACAGAAGGCTTACCCAGCTAAGGCATGCTCATTTACCTCCTGATCCTAACATGAGTCTATAAAAGGAATCCTTAGGTAAGATTCTGATCTACTTTCAGCTCCTGTCTGTTTCTTAAGTGCAGAACACGCCTCCCTGCTCGCTACTGCCTATGGCCGCAGTGCTCTGAATGTTTCAATCATATTCGGTATTTGAAAAATGAACTTTGTCTGAACAAGGATTTTCAGAGCTCATTCTTTAGGCTTCAGACAAAGCCAGGGATGGGCCACAGATGCCTGAGAAACACAGGAAAAAGGCAGATGGCCTGTGAGTATGGTGGTCAGCCAGGGCTGTCTGCACGTCAGAAGCTGCAAAGTTGCAATGACTTTGTTTGGGTTTTTACCTCACCAGGGTAGCACCCCACAGTTAGTTCACTGAACAGTCTCCCTTGCTTACAACTCCATGGGTCACTTGTAAACTTTTTTGAAATTGAAGCTTCTGAAAGCTGTTAGTCAGAGCCTTCTGGTCCTTAAGGTATCATCATTAGACGAGAAGAAGTGCAACCATTTCTGAGCACGGTGAGTTCTTTGAATGCACTGACATCTCCAAGATGCCTTAGTTCTGAAGGAAGTTCTGTGCAAGTCATCTGTTTCCAGGTCCACTGCTCTCTGAGCTGAGTGATACTGAACGAGTGATATTTCAGTTCCAATAGGTCCGGCACTGATCATGACTGAAGAACACCTTGAAGGCACTGAGCCAGGGAATACCCACCATTCCATAGCAGCAGTCCTGTGTAGTGGGGACTGCATCAAGACTGGTGTGTTTTCCATAGGGCTTCTCAATGGCTGGTTCCTTAACACCTTTGTTAATGGTTGCAGAAGAGAGACTGGGAAAATATCAACAAACTGGGCTTTGCGAATGTCCTTTTTCTTAAAGTACATTTTAATATTTTTAAAATTCCTTTTATGCTCCCTGTCCTGTGAGAGAAGAGGGCTGCATCTTTCAGGAATAGTGGATCCATTTCTTTTTTTCTTAAGGCCAATTATAAGAACCAAATCATATCCATGAATGTATGTAGATTTGAGTGTTTAATGAGCAGAAGTTACGAGATGCGTTATAAAAGTGACAGCAAGTGTTGATAATCAGCAGTGCACCTGCCACAGCCATTGCCACCCTCCCCAGTGTCCCCTTCTAAACATAGAAAGCCATTATAGTCCCTCATCTATGTGTGGAGAATTGAGGAATGCACACATATGTGCAATATGCTCATTAAGCAATTCACTCCAGATTCACGAGTCCCTCTCGATTATTTTATTTTTATATTAAATTTATTTAAAGTGGATTCATCAAAATCTTAACTATTTTACATACCTTAGGAGGGTGCCATGTGACATCTTGATATATGTACCCATTGCATGACATGAAAATCCCGCCAGGCGATCTCCTCACCTCCAATATTCCTCGATTTTTATGATTAACATAAATAAAATCCTTCCCCCTAGCTTTTAGAAGGACACAGTCCACCACGTCCTTCCACACCTTTCTGTGGAACAGCCTACCCTATCACTTGGAACACCTGAGGAAGCCCACAGGACCCTCATCTTTAAAACTGGCCGCTTTTCATCATAAATGCTTTCATTAATTTTGACTTTAAAATTTTTACATTACATGCGTGTGTTTATATGTGCTCGCATGTATGTGCATGTACCTGCCTAGCTCAGCACACCTCCGGAGGTCAGAAGAAAATCTATAGAAACTGGTCCTCTCCTTCTACCAGGTGAATCTCAGGGATTGAACTCTGATTACCAAGCTTGGCAGCAAGCTCTTTTACCCACTGAGTCATCTCACTAACCCTAAATTTGGTATTAAATAGGACATTAAACACTCTATACCTTGGTTACAGAGCTTATTGGTATTTCTTAGATTGTCTGCTAACAAATGCTTTCTTTGTCCCTGTTGAGAAGTGTGAGAGACACTGTAGACACAATAAGGAAGTGTGTGAAAATATTTAGAAATTATATAAACAGAAATTAAACTCACAAACCATTTGTAAGAAGATAGCAGAGACAAATGTAAACCCAACTCTACAAACCCCCTTGGCCCATGAGGAAGTCTACAGGCCAAAGACCTATATTTCCAAGATTCAGTTTTTAACAGGAGTTATGATCATTTTCTTTGCTGCTCTTAAACAATACAATGATTTTTTATTTTGAGCTTGCACACTTAATCAAATTATTTTCACCGTTGATGAGATTTTTCTGAAGTGGAGGATACATGTGCTCATCAAAAATGATTCGTGTATTAGAAACGCATTGTTTCTTAGCTAGGATTCACCGCTGACTTCATTACCTTTCTGAACCCCACCTGACTTATATTAGCCTCATTTATTTTAAAACACCTGTGCTTTATCTAGAGCTCTTTCCTGCGAGTTGTGTGAACCTTGAGGAATGAGCAGTATCATCGATTCTACTTAGCCAGCTATCGGCGACTTTTCACTGTTTATTTTTATGAGACTTAACCGTGGTTTTACCTGGTGGCGCAATTACTAGTCCAGGGGATTTAAAGCCATTGAAACTGTGAGTATACATCATACCCTGAACACCACCCGGGCCACTGTGACAGTCACACACATCCGAAGGGAGGAATTTCTTGAGGCGTAAGAAGTCTCTCCACATTTGGAGCTTGTCTTCAGAGAATTCATTTGAGTAAAGACGAGACACGGTTAATCACAGCAAACATTTCTCTACATGTCTCTCTCTGTAACTCTTACTTCGTCCCTTTCTGCTTGCCAAATTCACAGAACATCCAATCTAATGAAATGCACGTTTTAATGGAAATACATTCTCTACTGCTGGGATCCATAAAAGCAGGAAGAGACTGCTGGCTCTTTTCAAGCAAGAGCTAGGGTATCCACTTTTCTTAGCGTGGGTGATTTTTCAGTAAGTTCACCTACTGTTCCAAATCTGTATGAACTTAAGAGGTCCCATTTGCAGAGAGCTGAGTCTGAATCGCTTGCCTACCGGAGAGCAGTAGCATCTGTCCTTGATCAAGCTCCTAATTAGATCAGCCAAAGCTGAAGATGAAATACGGTGAGGAGATGATGAGTGGAAAGCAGAACCCGGATTTTGGATGAAGGTAAAGAAGAGCCACAATTAAGCAAACCTCTATAGCACTACCGTGGGTTTACGCAGCCCAGGTCCCTCTCCCCATGGGCGTCCAGGAGTCATCACAGACTCAGTGTCCATCCATCACGTTGGCCCTGGCGGCTCTTCTTTGAGCCTCAGATCACAAATGCACGCCGCTGTTTCATGGGCAGACATCTGTGTCTGGCCGAGCATCTCTCCACAAAGGCACATCCATCACCCCGAGAGGGGAGTTTGGGGGCGACTCTGATTAGAGACTGAGAGGAATGAAAGGAGAGGCCCGCTGGCTCATTCCTCAGGTCGCTGTCCTTTGCCTTGAGTGCCTCAATGAATGTCTAACTTTAGAGCTGCCAGGAAGAAGGTTGTTATTGTTGGAATGTCTGGGGGTTGATTATTTTCCCCCAAGAATGCAGTTCAGAAGCCGCGTGTGTGTATGTGAATTTATAAAACAATAGCAGGAGGAGCTTTTCCATATGGTCCTTGGACTTAGAGCCCCTCCAAGCAAAAATGTCTCAATTTGCTTCCCCCATAATATTCAAACCAAGCGCCTTGACCTTACTGTGACACTGCTGTCTCTCCTCATTGTACATAGGACATTTTCTACTTCTAGTGTCAGGGCTTTAGAACTCAGTTCCATCACAACTGTGTCACTAGTGATTAGTAAAAGTCCAGAACCATGACATCCTGTCTATACAATAATCACAGAAACATTGCATATTAATGACTGAGTTTGTACAGCTGAATTTGAGCAACTTCAGCGGAGGCTGTCGGTCTCTTTTTCACACGCTGGTCTTAGAGAACCTGGGTGAGTTTGATCTCATTTCCTCCTCCTTCTTGGCATATCTCTGCCCCTCCCCCATGCCTCCACTCGCTGCTCAGGCCCCTCTGCTTCCCCCAGTGGGTAATTAGAAGACCTGCTAAGTCTCAGTATCACCCCATTCACCCTCTGATCTTTATTGGAAGTTTTTCTTCATTTCTAACCAGAAGCCTGATTCTGTACACGCAGGTAGTTCCAGATGCTTTGCCTCCTGGTTCACAAGCTGAAACAGGGGTATGGAAATTTTAAAGCACACACATTGTCCTGATCAACACAAATAAAAAACCCCTCCTGTCTGCTGGGAGACTGGAAACCAGGAATACAGATTGAAATGGTGGAAAGGGACGCCTGTGCTGGAATCCAGTCCAACACCTTCATGGACTGTCTTGAACATTTTAAAAACACGGGAGATGCTGATGTTGAAGCCAGAGTGAATTTGTAAAAGAAATACCATGTAGGGAACCTCTCCAAGTACCTACACTGTTCACACATGCTCTGTTTTGGTTGTCCATAAACTATAAGTTCTCTGTTTAGGAGAACTGCATGCAAATATTTACAGAATAAATATTTTTAATTACTTTCCCTCATTTCAATGCTCACACTATCACTGCTGGCCGTTAGTACTTACTCGGGGCAATTTTCGTTTCTAAAACCCTAGTCTGGCATTAATGGTACAGCTGAGAATTCTTTTGAACAAGACATCGAACATCAAATGTTGTGCAATTATGTTTCAAGGTTCATCTGGGCATCTTCAGTCCATAGTAAGCTGTCACTAACCCCAAAGGACAGGGCTCTTCTCTGATGTGTCACCCTGCTTCCTCCACAGAGTTGAAAATTAGTAAATATTTTTGGAACCAATGAAAACATAGTGTCCTTTATAATGTTTTATTTGAAAAACTAAGTTTCGAGAGTCGTCAATGGTGTTGCCATCTGTTGCCCCCGGTAGATCTTTACATGACTGCTAAGTATTCTGCTGTCGGCTAACTAACTCATCACTGTGATTTCTGATCACAGGCTACCGGCATCCAAAGCAGTTTCTGTACTACTCCACCAGGAAGAGATGGTGTTGGTTCTCATCAATGGCTCCTGTGACAGAGACCTTTGAACCCTTGGAGATTTTATTTGGACTAATAGGCTTTAAGGTTACAAATTAACCAGCTAGAAAAGACTTAAAGTGGGAAGCCCTATTCTAAACCTCCCCCGCCCAGTGCTGCAAGCCTCATAGAGAGACATAGGCTCAGAGGCACCTTTTCAGTTTTCTTGTTTCACTCAATCCTCCCGGGACCTTTGGGCTGCCAAGAAGAATACACAGAGGCAAAGAGCACACTTCCTCTGCTTGTGTGATAAAACCCTCTTGAACGCTATTTCTTTGTAGAAAATATAATTTGTACAAATTGTTTTACATTCTGGTCTTGTGGCTTAATGACATTTTCGTCTCAATATCGTGTTTATGGTGGCTTGATTACTTAAAACAATATCAGTTACACTGGGAAACAATTGACAGTGGGCTTTCTTTCAGAGGTAAAGAAAAACAACACACAGAAGCTATTGTTGCCCTGGGTGTCTAGCAGAGGTTGGCTAAGCATCAGCTGCAGGGGAAAGGGAACTGCAAAGGTGACCTTTCTAAGCATGCATTCCGCATGACATCTGTGCCAAGACTTTTGTCTATGCCACCAACTCAAAATATTAAGCAGTACTGTGTTTATTTTATGATTTTAAATGAAGGTGAATCAGATGAAGGGATTAGGAGAGTTATTAATGGAAGGTCGGGAGATCTGTCTTGGCATACTTGGTGTGATGGCTCATAGGGAACGTATAAAGCTGACTCTGTGAGTTCCTTCTCTAGGCATGGAGATCAGACACCTGACAAGAAGCAAGGAGGAAGGAGTGACTTGTGCTCGTAGCTTGAGAGGCTGGAGCCCATCATGGTATGGAAGACTCAGTAGTGGGAGCGGCTTATGGGTGTGGCTGCTGGAGAAAGAGCTGCTTGCTCACATCTCAGTGGACCAGGGTCCACAGCAAGGGGAATTCTCGTGTCCCCTGGCTTGCTCCTTCCTCCCTCACATTAGGATGAATCCCTTTCCCTCTAATCCCCCTTTGAGACCTCTCACTGAGACACCTAAGGTATGGGAACATGTGTTTTGTTCCATTGGGTTCTTGAGTCTTCTGTGCTGTGGCTGCCATGCCTCATGCCCCATGGTCCCATCCTGCCATGCTTAGGAAGCCTTCTCTAATCTCGTCCTGTAGCAATGTGAGCCAGAGATGGATAAACCTTTCCTCAAAGGCTGAACTAGAATGCTGCCTTAAGCACGCTGTCCATTTCCATCCACAGATGGAGTATTTTACTGTCAGAGACACTCTTCCCAAATTCAGAGTGCCATACCTGCTTTTGCCCTCAGTTGCTTTCTGCCAGCTCCGGTCCTGACTGGCTTCTAAAGGGTAAGTGCTAGGGAAGTAGAAACATTTCCTGAGGGAATAGCAACCCACAATCCCAGATTTACATCTTCCAGCAAAGAGATGATCTTGGAGCTCCTTCACATGTCTGAACACAGGGCTGACAGGCTCAGTTCTGACAGCCAGATTCGCCTGGCCTCTGGCCCTGAGGCCCTTTTGAACCATCTGTCTGTTGGTTATCGGGAACCCCTCATAGATTCCTGCACTGTTGGATGGCTGGCTCTCCTTTTTGGTTAGAAGTATTAGGAATATACAATGTTTCTTTTAAGCCACCTTCCCAAAATCTTGAGGGTAGAGCTGTTAATCAGCTAAACTCTAAAACTGGATCAGATTTCTGAGCATGTCAGAACTGCCTCTATGACATGGCCCAGGCCTGGGATGGAGCCACAGGCTTGGAAGCCAGCCCTTGTCAGTGTCACACTTTGTGGGCCCTCCTTGCTAGAGTTTGCTAGGCTCTCTCTTTCCAGATTTTAATTGTCACAATATAGCAATGGTTACTCAACCCCAAATGGAATAATAACTGTGCTTTGTGGATGAAGAATTAGCTACAAGACAGGAAAGTTTGGTACAGAGAGATCATTAATTTCACTATTTGGAGAGGTGTTTAAAGCTGAATGTGTTTGGAAAGCAATTTTATCCATGAAATGGTATATATTTGAATAAGACCACCACCATCTAAGATTCATCATCTGACACCTGGAAACTGCATGCCAATGATGAACATTAGCAGAAGAATAGGAAACTGGATCCCTGGTAAGATTGGTTCTGGAACCCAGGCTGAGCTAGATACCCACCCTCCTTGGGAAACTCAACATACTCCAGTTTAACCTACTGATGACCACCAACTTTGGCTGAAGAGCCAGTGGAGAGGAGGAATGCAGGCATAAGGTAAAGAGATAATCAAGACCACACATTAGTGCCTGAGACTGGATTAGACTCTGCACAAACTGGATTGCATTCTAGTGGCCCCCTGTTTATGCGGTGCTGTCTCCTTTGTTTCTGATGTGACCCGTTCAGGAAAGGTCTTTGTCTTTTGCGTCTTCAAGTGGTCTCACAGATCAAGTATGGAGCTTCAGCCACGGTGGTTGCTAACACAGCATTTGAGAAAGGATTTAGATGCACTGCAAGCGTTTTCTGATCCATCACCTCAGTGACTCTATTTGTTCACCTCTCTATCTCTAAGCAAGGCCCATGTGTCTCATTTATCTCCTGCCACTGTCTCAACAATAGAAACAACCAAGGTCAACCATGTGTCATTTGGGCCTTTTAATCTTTGCCCAGAAATGCTAGAGTTTTTTTCTTATCATTCTGGAAGAATCTTCCAAACATTCTGTCTAAAGATTACAGAATTCACACATTTCTGCCAAATAGCATTTAATATTAACACCAAAAAATAAATAGTATTAGTTCTAAAGTCAAGCCAGAGCAGGTTCAGGCAGAGAACAAAGCGTGTCATGTGTGGATTGCCTAACTAGCGTGCTTCTCATAACACTGGCTCTATTGTCAGCAATAATAAAGCCTGAGAAAAGGCCTTGGCAAGGGGTACTGCACATTTATTTGTTTTTTGAGCTTTGATAATAAGTTGGCTGTGAAGTAATCTTTCTTATACTGAGACATTCAAAATGCAGCTTGTTTTTAAAGACTTTTACCAATGACTGACAGGTGCTTATTTCAATGACACCCAGTACTCTGTATATCTCCTATCATTCTGTACTAGGTCACTTTTCCCCAAAGAACTGCCCAGGTAAAGATGGTACATCTGGACTTATTTGAGCTTGTTATACAAGCCCACATTGCAGCAATCAGTTTGGCTCTTAGTATATGTGATGGCCATGGAACTTCAGTTTACTGATGTAATAGCCAATGGATGAGTCTTTGTGCTTCGCCAGGAACATTTCTCTCTCTCTCTCTCTCTCTCTCTCTCTCTCTCTCTCTCTCTCTCTTTCTGTCTCTGTCTCTGTCTCTCTGTCTCTCTGTCTCTGTCTTTGTCTCTGTCTGTCTGTCTCTCTCTCTCTCTCTCCTCTCTCGCCCCCTCTCTGTGTCTAAGTTCAAACTATATCTGGAGCCTCTGTTGTATTAGGTATGGTTCATGCAGCTGTGATCTTAGAATCAGAGTAGCAGATGCACATGAGATTTAATAGAACATTTCCTTAAGGGAATTCTTCCTTTGGAGTCAGGGAGGTTACATCATTAGATTGGATTAAGTTAACCTTAATAATTTGTATTATTGCCTTAAAGAACCGAGAGTCTATAAGGAAGAGAGGCAAAGGCAAAGTCAGTTAAGAGCCCAGTGCATAAGCTAGGAATGGAGAGATGCAAGGTCGATGAAGGGCCTTGGTGTGAGGGCTTTGAAAGCCCGAAGACAAAGCCAGCATATTGTTCTCCATTACATCTCTCCAGAGAGTAGGAGGCTCAACAGCAGTCATAGAGAAGCAGGAACCATGTTCTTGTAGGCTAGTAAGGTATTTTGAAAACTTCCACTTTGAATGCTTTTAGGTGGAATGCACAACTCCACAGGCTTTGTGTATCTAGGGTCTGGCGCCTGGCTCTTGATGGCTTTTAAGTTTTGGATTCAAATCATGCATTAGCTGTGGGCCACTGCCCACACTCACAGTATATTGGTGTTCTAGACAATGTGCAGACTCCTCATGGAAAGATGCAAGTGAGGTAAGTCTGAACATGTGCACTGATATCTAAGGCTTCATTCTAACCTTGTGCAGATCAGTGAAGACTACAAGCAGGTAGCCAGTTGTGTTCACTGTTGAGTTCAGGGCCCTCTGAACCTGAGCAAGTGAGGCTTTCGACATGAGGCCACATTTCTCCTGCTCTCCCAGCATGCCTCAGAGATGCTTTTCTCTACCAGCTTTCCTCAATCCAGACTCTCCCTCAGCTGCTTCTCTTCCTCCACACAGAGATTACTAGGTTTGCAGTACTTTAACAGTATGAGTTTGAAATGCTAAAACAGAAGACATTGTCAAAAATATTATTTGTATTCTTAAAATGTCTTGAAAATTTTAACAAGTTGATAAGTGACAGATTCAATGTTCTGCAATTCAAGATGATAGGTTTAGACACAAATAGCCACACACACAGGGGCAGAGGCCATGATCAGTTGAAAATCAGTATGCAGTTTTCATTTTCTAAATGATTAAACTACACAATCTTCATGGGGACTGAAATCTCACCATGCTGTCTTATCCAATGACAAACAGCTTTGATGGTTTTAAATTATTTTCTTATTTACTCATTCTTTTATTTATTGTTAGACAGACTCTCACTGTGTAGTCCTAGGTGTCCTGGAACTCACCCTGTAGACCGGGCTGGCCTCACACTCACAGAGATCTCCTGCCTCTGCCTCTGCCTCTGCCTCCTGAGTGCTGGGATTAAAGGTGTGTACCATGATGCCAACCTTGATTTATTTTTTATAATAAATTCCTATAAGAGCTGTCATATTCTGTAACATCCAAACTCTTATACTTTATTTTGACCTTAATGGAAATAAGAAAGAGTTTATGTAGGAATATAATTTACATATTCAGTAATGCACACAAACACAAAACAAATTCCTTCTGAAATAAAGTGTGTGTGTGTTTGTGTGTGTGTGTGTGTGTATATGTCAAGGTATGTGTGTATATATTATATATGTATATATGATCATCTTTTTTGATCTAAAGAAAAATACTACCTCTCTTTTCTCAGTAATTTATTTAGCTGCTGAGATTAACGTGGTATGTTATAGTGAAGTATATCCTGGGCATTTTAAAAATGAAATATCAAAATATTCTTGAGGCAAAATAAACTAGTTTCAGAGACGAATTAAATTTTAGGATCATATATAATTCTCACTGTTATGTGGTATAATTTCAAAAGAATCATAAATGTGGATAAATAAGCTTTAGAAAGGATTTGACTAGCATCAGATATTCTATCAAAATAAAGGGTACGTTTGGGAACAAAGAAAGAGGACAACGAGAACAAAGACTTCATTTGAGGGTAAATTTGATGTAATTCCAGTATATCGCATACACTCTTTATTCTGTATTTTATCTTTTTCAGTGCTGGAAGCAAACCCAGATCCTTCCAAATGCTATGCTTCTTCATTTTTGAAGGGTGTAAATGAAGGGCATTTTATTGACATTCTTAGTGGAATTGTTCTGGTGATTAGCAATGCTGAGTCTCTTTCATTTATTGATTGATATTGATACATATGATATTGATACATATCTTATTTCAAGAAATTTATGTTCAGATTCATGGCTCATTTTAAAAATTAGGCTATACATTTTTATGATTGTTTGAAATACAAAATGTCCCCAGTAAGCAAATTCATTTGAATGCTTGGTCACCAGCTGGTGGCACTGTTTGGGGAGGTTGTAGACTCTTGAGAAGTGGAGCCTTGCTGGAGGAAGTGAGTCACTGGAGGCTGATCTGGAGGCCTGGTAGCCCAGGCCACTTCCTGTTCACACTCTGTTTCCTGAGTGTGGATGCAATGTCACTAGCGGCCTCCTGCTCCTTCCCTGCCTGGTCCCAGGCCTTCCTCACTATGGTGTTATGGTGGTGTTCCTCACTTTTGTCGTTGGCTATTAATATACCCAGTACATCTTACTTTTCATCACTTTTCACACAAGCATCTCACGCTATCCTCTCACATTGAACCTTTGTGCCTTTGGGTCTCATGTTGGTTTCTTGTAGAGAGATTCGTTCTTTCAATACATGCCTGTTATTGAAGAATATAATGCATTTATATGTAATGTAATAACCAAGAAAGTGTGATCTACATCCAGCATTTTGCTACTTTTTTAGCTTCTGGTGTTTGCTTGGCCAAAGGAATTATATATGCCTGTGAAAATATATGCAGTGATTTAAAAAGCAGTTTATTTATTGTTTTTATAATGTGGCAGCAACTAAGATGTCCTTTGGCAGGAGAGTGGATAAATGTGATCCTCCGAACAATGTGTATCATTCAGCACTGAAAACAAATGAGAAATAAATGATGTCTGAAAAATGTATCCAATCATTAAAAGACAGGCATGTGAAATAAGTGAAAGAAGTTCCTTTGGAATGGCTGCATATTGTGTGGTTACAGCCAGGTGATAATGTAGAAAAGGCCGAACTATAGATAACGAAACATTTGTGGTTTTATTTATGGAGCATAGGTGGAGGTGGAGGGAGAGATCTCCGAAGTCATGAAAATATTCCGTAAGTGTTACACTGCCCACAGTGATGGACGCATGTCACGGGTTTTCTGTACCCATACAGCTAAAACCGCAAGAATCGAATTTTAACATAAACCATGTACTTTGGGGGTTATAATGTGCCAGTGGAGGCTTCTGTGCTCTGGCAAACATCCCACGGTGATGGGAGAGACTGAAAAAGGAGGAATACGTGTACTTGGAAAACCTCTGAACGTCTCTCTCCATGCTGATCCTAATTTTCTCCTAGAGCTGAAATCCTTTAAAAAAAACAATACAATAAAGAAAAATAGCAACATTGCTACAGATTATTCCTCATTTCCCCTGCACATACTGCCTCTGATGTCCCTGGGCGTAGCGGACCCAGTGCAAAGCCAGTCCACAGGAGTGTCCTTTGCTACCTGCATCTTTGCTTTTCTTTAACGTGTTTAATGTTTTCGCTGTACATTCATTGGAGCAATGATTTGGCAAGTTAATGTATTACTCACTGTGCTTTTGCAGGGACTGCCTTCCGTGTAACACCTATTGTTCCTCCCAACCCCTCACAGTGTAATATACACTAGGCACTGGATGTATTCTGAAGAGTCGACAAGATGATGAGGGAACAGAATCTCAAACAGCTTTCACTTGTGCTACCATTCAATACCCTAACTTCCTTTTAGGCAGGTGACACTGTCTCCAGTTTAGAAGTGAGGCAAGTGAGGCTTAGGAAGCTTGGCTGATTTTTCCAAATGAAAGCGCATGTTCATATCAGTGTCAAGATTCCAAATCAGACTTTGAAATTTATAATTCCAACTAAATTTCTGGAATGCTTCATCTAATTCAGGGTGATTCTGTGTTGTGTTCAAAGAAAGCTCACAGTGAAGGCAGTGACCTGATCTGCTTAGGAGAAGACTTCACCGTGCAGGAAGATGTGTGGCAGGCAAGGATACCACCTAGGTGAACAGAGGATGCGGTCTGCAGGGAAGAGGAGGAGCCTGGTTGCAAAGTCTTTGATAAAGGAAAGTAGAGGATCCACATTAATGGGGCGGGGTGAAAGATGTCAAGTTAAGGGCTACAAATTCTCAAAATGAAAAGACCTTACAACACCAAAGAAGGCAGAGAAAGCACTCACCTGCCCTTTTTCTAGACTACAAAGAAGAATGAAACAGGCGCACTAAGGAAAGTCAGGAAATAGTTTCCACAGAGTAAAACTGAGTTTACTTAAGGCACAGCCAAAGAAAGCTCAGAGAGGATGCTAGCAGAGGGTGGGAAGACACAGAAGACAGTGCAGAGGGCGGTCAACTGGATCTCGACTGTCTCCCAAGCTATGTCTGAACCCAGTGGGAAGTCTATGCAGGGTGGACTCGAAGGGTCTCATAAACACTGTGGAGTCAACACAGGGAGAGCGATGAACACCCTACTGGCTTCTCAGTATGCAGAAGAGCGGTCAGGGACTTTGCTCATTTGCCTTGAGGTTGACAGGAATCCCGGTATCTGCAGTTTGAAATTTCTTGGTCTGGGTTGGAATTGTTCCAGAATCCTCATCTAACACAACATGGGGTGACAGCAAGCTAATGGGCATAAAAAGCTCTGAACTTTTAGGTGTGGCTGGTGGAGTGACTGCAATCCCAGAAACGGTTCAAACGTACTGAAGCCTAAACTATTCCTTTAAAATGTATAGACTTTTTACAAGTTTTTTTTTTTCCCCCCATGTTGCTAGGATATTGGTACTCTTAGAAACATGGGCCTGATGAGATTAATGGAAGCTGATCCTTGAAAATACCGGCTGGGAGAAGTGGAGGCCTGAAGAAGGGAAGGATGCCTCCAGAACAAGCAAGCAGTAGGAGTGTGTTTGCTGAGTCAGGAGGTGCAGAGACGAGAGAAGGCAGGAGCTTAGAACCTTGATGGAGACGCTGGAGCCAAGTCAGCAAACCAGCAATTTCGGGCTTCAGAACTGGAGCAATTTGACTCAGGCTCTATAGGGAAGGCGATGACAGCCGACAAGCTTTCTCCCACTTACGAATCACAACCATCTTGCAGAGAGGGATACACGATCTCCATAAAGTCCAGACGTTAAACTGTGTTTTGGAATCTAGTGCAATGATTTTCTAGGGCCATATTCATTCCGTGAATGTAATGAGATGGTCTAGCACAACACTGACATGAAAGTTTCTGAGCTACTCTACTTTCAAATTAGAGAACTGTTGGCTCCCCAGGCTAAAATCAGGTGGAAGACCATGTTGTTGACAACATTTATCCTGTTGCTTCTCAAAGAGAGGATGAAATACAGCCTGTTGCTATTCTGTTACTTTATACTGTGGCTCCCACTGAACTTTATTATATTTAAATTATAGACATTGTAAGTTATTTTTGAAAAATTTATTTTAATTTTATATGTATAAGTGTGTTACTTGCACGTATATAGTATGTACACCACATTTGTGCCTGGTACCTGAGGAGGTCAGAGAAAGCCACCAGATCCTCTGGATCTGAGTTACAGGTAGTTGTAAGCCACCACATTGGGTTGTGAGAATCAAACCAGGGTCTTCTGCAAGAGCACCCAGTGCTCTTAACCACGGAGCCATCTCTCCTGCTCCTACATTACTGATTTTAAAAGAAAGATTTTATTTTGCTAAGGTGTGGTATAGCTGGTAATGTCTCTATTCTTTCCTTTCAAGGATTAAAGAAAGGCATTGTTAATTTCGAGACACTGAAGGAAAATACCACCACATACATTGATTTACCCTTTGTGGCCCATAATATACAGTGTAGCAGTGTGGAAACATATCCCATTTCCCAATCCTACAAAAATCTGAAGATAGATTCTCTTGCTGCTACATACATGTGAGGGGGCCTCACCCCTGCAGGTTTATGCTTATCAAAATTGGTCCTAGAGTAGTTTTAGAATGAGATCAAGTCTACGGATCCAAGGCATCAAATACTTTTCCTGGTGAAAAAAAGAGAAAGAAAAAACCAAGCCACATGTTAGCAGATTCCTTTTCTGAAGGCCACAGGCAGCTGTAACCTCCCTGATCTCTTTCTTGTGTGTTCCTTCCTTGCTACAACGTATAACATCTCAATCTTACTTGAAGTTGCTGCATTTAAACCCCAGCTCTCTCACTGTATCCCTTCCCCACTGTCAACTGTCATGATCTGACGGATTCTATCTATGCTTTCGAGGACGTCGTCCCAGGGACACTGTTGGCTACCCTCGAATGAATCACTTAGGGCTGATAACAAATTCCAGCGCTTAAATAGGAACACGCAAGTCTGCGGGGAACCGGAGTTATAAGGCTTTACTGTACACCTCATTCAAATAAACTTTTGCATACGCTAATGCTCAGCAAGTGGTTTTGAGCTGCGAGAAAAACATTCTTGGAAGAAAGTAGCAGGTTAGCTCCATTTTTTTTGTTGTTAGAAAAATTAGAAGACAATACAAGAAGTTTCACACTGAGACATCATCCAAATCAATGAGTGTCTCATTTCTTCATTTAAAAATGTTATCCAAGTCAAAGATCCATTCCAATTAGAACAGTAATTAATAACAGATTGATTTCTTATTTATACATTACGCCACACCAAATGGTAAATTAGGGAAAAATAAACAGCAGTTCACACCAAATATTTGAAAAGGCAAAGCAAATGTGTTTCTTGTTCTTGCTTTATCAAGTTTTTATCATCAGTTTCCAGTATCCTTAGTTGATTTGTCAAGTTCAAGATCGAAGCCCAGTAGCTTACATTGATGTACCATTTACCCTAAAAATGTGAATACCAGATGTTAGCCATGACCTGCCAAATTAGCCTAATTGATCCATGATAACAACCATGTTGTACTACACGCACATGTTAAACTGGAGCTTGACTCCTCTTTTGTGTTTGCTGGGGCGCACTGCTGGGCCACGGGTAAGACTCGCCTGTAACTTCTCTCATGCTCCCTGTTCATCTACCTGGCTATACACAGACTAGATAGTCAGATAAAATCGATTTGCTTTGGAGCTGTGTCATCTTCTCCTGCTTCCCTGGCTCCGCTGATAGACTAGGGCCAGAGATGCCATGAATGTGCTTTGCACACCCTGACCTTGTGATGTCTCAATTCTCAGTTCTCCATCCCAGTGTCCTGCTTACCCTCCTGCCCCCTTACCCTCCTGCCCCCTTACCCTCCTGCCCCCTTACCCTCCTGCCACTCTTTTCTCTCCCCACATCTCCTAACATTTCCTCTTGCATCTGTGCATCTGTGCCTCACCAAAAGCTCACTCATGGAAAATTCCTATCTAGCACCAACCTTTCACAGTATCCCCACCACCCCCAGACTCCTCAATTCTTGGTCTGCCTTGAGAGTGTCCTCTTTCTGTGACCCTCTAAAGAGGGAGTGTCTTGGTTTGCTTAAATCCTGGAAGCGGAGATGGTATTCTCTGAGTCCTTCTACGCCACTTAAAAAGCATTGTTTTTCTGTCTTTCTCTAGTGTTTATTTCTGTGACGAAGCTATCTACATTTGTGGGCCTAGCATCATTGGAAATACTGCACCCAGTCCATTGTCATCCTGTCTAGCTTGTATCATATCACCTGCAGCATAAGTTCAATGTTATATGTGACCAGCCTGCCCACTACTTGAGAAATCATCAACAGGGTTAGATCTAATGACAGTGTGCTTTGTCATTCAAATCCCCACTCTTCGGCTGAGGGCTAAAAATTTTAATTCTTCATTGACTACCTCACCTTCTGCTCTCTAACATCCTAACGTTCACTCCGCCTGCTCCTTGTCTTCCGTGGGACTCCAGGTCCTTCATTCCTTAGACTCCAGGTCCTTCATTCCTTAGACGTCCCTGCTGCTTCAGGCTGCTGATATTCCGCTGCCCTCGCTCCGTCCTGTCCCTCCTGGCTCAGGGCAGCCGGCCAGAGCGCTTTCTTGATGAATTCTCACATCCTTCTCTTTCTCAGCGCTCTGCCTCAGGACACATGTGGGTAACAGGTCTCTGACACACCAAGCCCAGGCACTTCCCACCCACCCCTGTTCTCTTTGTCCTTTGTCGGTTCTAGAGCAACTCCTGCTTCCATGTCTCCCTTCTTACTCCCTGTGGCTTCTTTTGCAATCCTGTCCCATCAGTTAGCAACATTCCACTAAATGATCGCTGCCCCTTTCCCGACTGCCTCTCTTCCTCTACTCTTTTCAGCGAACGAGAACACTGTTCTCAGTCTCGTCTAAGTTAGCAAGTGGGATCAGTTCACACGTCTTCCCTTTTACACCCTTTCTCTCTAATAATGGTGGTGGTGAGGATATTCAGGTGGCGAGACCACCATGCAGGCCTTCCCAAAGGCTGCTTTATTTAATTCTCAGGTTAATTTTTATGAATTCATTCACTATTACTTTTGCTACTGGGTTTTTTTTTCAAATGAAGACATTAAAGCAGTGAAAACTGAAATAACCTCCCGAGAACACACTACTGCTAAGTGGTAAGGCAAAGACTAACCAAACGCTGGCTGCAATTTCCAAACATAGCATGGCTCTTGCTCTATAATAACATGGTATCCTTCTGGATCTCTGCCAGCTTTATTCTCAGCTTCAGTCGGCCCCAAAGGGGCCTAGCTCACACTCGCCATGCGCTTCTCAGATTCCTACTCCAAATTGATAACCCACAAATTAATCCAGTAGGGAAAAAAAAACCCAAAACATTAGCTCTACTGTTTGTACCCCATGAGCATACCAACTATAAGTACCTACAGTTTCATTGAGACAAATCCTATACCTTTTCTTTTAAAGTATTTTATACTGATGCTATAGAAACATTTAAAGCAGAACGATGAAAGTTGTGGATAGACTGAAGTTATTAAGTCTTGAATTTAAACTAGTGTTCCAGTTTGGGCTCAAATACTTCCTAGTTGTTGAATATAGAGCCAGTCTGACAACCTCTCTGTGCATCAGATCCCCACCTTTGACAGCTGTGTCACAGGGTTGTTGTGAGAAATGAATTGGTTAACTGTGTAAGCATTTAGGGCTGCCTGGTTTCCAGTAAACTCACACTGTTAATTCTGTTGTCACCACATGGAAACGGGGCAAGCTGGTTGGAGAATAGGGTTAGAACCCAAGGCTGTCTTGATAAATGATCCCACTGCTCAGTAGGAGATAATAGTTTTCTTACTGGAATTCTTACATAGCTGTGATGAGGTTTGGGCTGGAGATCCCACCCTGAGTCCTGTGGAAGCCCATCTTCTAGAATTTGAAGTTGTCCTCCTTGACTTGGAAACTGGAACAAAGGTCATTGCCTAAGTCGTTCCCTGTAGGCATGGATCATTTTTGAATATAAAGTTTCTTTGAGACAAGAGCGAGGGCTGTAATCCACATGACATAACTCTCAAGAAACGATGCTAGCACCCTAGCAAGCCAGCCAAGCAATCCTCTAACCAGCACAATTTCTAAGCATCTGCTCAACCACCGGCTGTGGGAAAGATCGAGCAGGCCTGGAGTCCTGGGTGAGTTGGGTCTCAGACTGAGAGGGATGATGGGAGGCAGCATGCCAGCTTGGGAACGGCACATGTTCCCAAACTTTTAAAGGCACGGGCTGGGTATAAAAGATGGTACAACAGTGAGATTGGTTCCTGTCAACCTGTCTTCCAGAATGCTCAGTGACTAGGAACAGTTACTGATCAGCACTCTCTCCTGAGCAGAAACATGGTACACTGTTGTTTTTCTCTCTGGAGAGCCAGGCTAGTCTATTGAACATGTGGTTTTGTAGAAAACTTGATACCAGTTGCTCAGAGCCCAATAATTTATCTTCTACTGAAACTGGACACATTCAACAGCTCAATCCACGAACCAATACTAGATTCTGAAGCAAAGTGCATGCGTACGACTAAGTTAGAGAAGCAAAGACGGATCCAACGTGACTTGGGAAATAAGCAAGTAGCTCACAAGGAGAGGAGGGGGCCTGGGAACCAGAAGAGACCGCTTGACAAGCAGACGGAAAGTGATTTACACTCAGACAGAGGAGAAAACTGAGATCCGCAGCTATAGCCAAAAGATACAACCCGAACCAACTGCGCTGCAACTAGACATGGAGGGCACGGCACATTACATAGACTTTTCCCATCACAAGATGTAAGCTAATCTACTTTGCTAAAAGCAAACACACTTCACCCTTGAGAGAATATTAAGTGCCCTGAAAGGGATCTGGGGCTCACTTTGGAAGACACATTTCATCAGATATTTAGAATTTTCGCTGTAGAATCTCTGGTCTTTAGTGTTTTTCATTTTCTCGTTCTTCTGTGATAATGAGAACCACATTCGCTCAGGGAACAAGTCACAGTCTAGCCTTTTCCTAGCATTGGTGTCCACAAGCAGATGCTTGTACATCATTTTCCTTCCCAGATAAGAGATTTAAGGGATTTAGCAACTAGTAGTTCACATGCACAATTTTTAATAAATAAAACCAGGACCCTAATAAGCTCGAGGTTGCTTTATCTGTTGCACTTTCTGATAACAATTACACCTGTTTGTCTGTAACACACTATCCTGTTTTCGGTTGTATCACATTTATTTGTTTATTTTACACCAGGCAGGCACATATGTGCCACAGTGTACACATGGAGACCAGAGGTCAACTTGCAGGGGTCAGTTCTCTCCTTTCACCATGTGACTCCCAGGAACCAAACACAGATTACTAAGGTTGACGGCAAGTGCCTCTAACCTCTGAACCATCTCCCTGGTCCTTTTGATTTTAGAACTTTGGAAATCATCTTGATTGATCTATAAACTTTCTATGTAGCTGCCTCTTATACTCCTGCCATGTAGCAAAGCTATTCCATGTTAACTGTTCTTGAGGATCATCTGGGTCAGTGAAACACAAAGAAAGAACTGTGTCGTCCCAGTATTGCTCCATGGCGTCATGTCGAACGCATCTGTTCTCCACAATTAGAAAGTGAATCTAGTTCAGAGTGATGGTTAACCATGATCCACAATATTGATTACTTCAATTCTCCTGACTCAAGGAACAAGAGAAAAATACTTTTGAGGAAATAAAACATCAGCTAATCCTATGAGTAAAAGAATGGGAGTGGAGGATTAACAGAAAAGTGAAATGTTAACTTGAATGACAATATTTTAATTAAAAATAACGCACATAGCCAAAAGAAATATGACATTGTTTCTTGCTTTATTTGAAAGTCCTGTCAGACAAATGTTCTTAAAAGACAGCTGACGTTGACTGTGGAATCCAGGACACTGCTGTTTGACTTATTTTTACTTGTTCACCTTTATTAAATGTTGTTATTTCTAGAAATTCTTTCTTGCAGTGGATGAGTTTGTCTCTTTCTTCTCCATTTCCCACTTCTGCTGTGCAGACTAAGCCCTCGTTCTCCCCTGCCCAGACAAGCCCTGCTCTCAAACTCCACAGCCACCCAGAATCCTAGCTGCAGGATCACCACAGCATCTCCACGCCCATCCATGCTGTGCTCCTGCTCAAGAGCCTCTACGGTGTTCTGAATCCCAAAGACTGGATCTAAACCAAAACCGCAGACATCTAAAAACTGCCCTTCAGCATTCGGTATAGGAAAGGCATAATGGATACACAGCGAGCCAGAGCTACCCTGTGACTAGGCATCCCTATTGCGTTAATAGCCAATAGACACACATGTTACGCTGACCCACCTAAGAAATAAATCTGAATTTTGTGGGAAGTTTTTGATAACCGGATTGTTCTTTCTCTCATATTTAAAACTATTTCAAGTCATTTTATGATAGTTTGTTTTATTTACTGTGTAAACTGTATGGCTATACATCGAAGCAAGTATGTTTGTGGACTTTTGTTCATTTATCTTGCTTTATTTTTAGAAGAAAATCAAGCAGCTAAGACTAGAAGCTGGATGCATGGACACCTTAAATAATCAGTCAAGGTATGTTTCTCAATTTTGTTAGGCAAGGACCACCTATCAGAAGAAGTTCTTTGTTCTTTGTTAGGTCAATGGTACAGGCTTTAGAAAAATTAATCTTGATTCGATACTTGGCATGAATTAGACAGGTGGGTCAGAAGCCCAGTGACTAGACACCTGTAGTGATTTTAGGTAGTAGTGAAGTCCTGAGTCAGGGCAGTGGCGATGGGAATCGGGAGGAAGAGAGAGCTATGGTGTACTCGGAATGCCGTCTTCGACGGTAGGCAGAGAATCAGAAGAGGCAGTAATAATGAGCTCAAATACAGAGTTCAGTTAGTGTGCAGATTTTTATTAGCAAGAGTTAGAGAAATCTTTTATGTCTTAGTTACCACCAGAGATTTAGAAATAGTGAGTTCTAAATAATAATAGATTCAAACCCACTAGGAATAAAAAGTGATTATGAATTTGATTTCCCAATGGGGTTGGGAAAAACAAATTTAGTGATGCACTAGTCACAAAGACAGCAGGCAGAAGCTGCAACTGTCCACGCCTTACTTCAGTCTCTGCCCTGTGACCTCTTTACAGCTTTGCCAAGCAAGTCCCAACCATATCACACCTTATAAGAAAGACTGCACTGTCTAAAATGGGGCAAACCCATCAAAACTTCACAATAGCCATTATAGGCAAAGAAACACACTAGCAGGGAATTGCCAGGTACCGTTGGGAGTGGACTAGGGGTTTCCCATTTTGTGCTGGACACTAGGTTTAGAATATATTAGATTCTGCAGTCTGAAGATCCCTGGTCTCAGGCAAATCATTCTGGTTACTTTATCTGCTGTTGGGCTCTATGCTATAAGCACTGTTACCAGAGTGATCTCCCAGTCTACTGTGTTATCCATGCTCTACCGGTGCTGTAAACATCAGAAACAGGCACAGCAGCTTTCACTCACTAGGCTAGTTTTAAGGGCTTCCAACTGGAAAGGACCACATGGCTGTTGGACAACTGTTTCCCTGTTATTTCTAACTGAATGTAACTCACAGAGTTCTAGACATACTGGAATACTGCCTCTTCCTTTGAGCCTGGCTTAAGGTCAAGTCCACCTACAACTCCATGTAAATATCTTTAGGCCGTGTTTACAGACAAATAAGATCTACTGGTTTGGAACAGCAAGGAAAATGTTTAAAGGTTTCCAGCCACAGCTACAGTGGTTCTCTGGATTCGCCAGCTCAGCGGCCAGCCAGTAAGATGGCATTCACTGGAAATGAGTGTGTTGGGCGAGAGCAGGGAGGGGTTGACCTTGACTTTTTGTCCTTCTCTCCCATTTAAGACTCAAACCTTATGCATAGTGATGGAGGTAGGTCAGATATCAAGCCTGGTGTTGTTTGTAGTACAGAAAGCCATTCTTTAGCATACTGAAAGGCCAAAAAGCTGCTTTTTAGAAAGAAAGAACTTCCAGGACTTTGCTGGGGCCTTTGACTTAACTAGTCAATCAAATCCGTATCATGCAAATAAAAGGAAGCTGCCGCTGCCCAAGGCTTCTTGCTCTGAAAATAAGTCTTAAGCAGGGATAGAAGGTGTGGTATAATGCTCTCCAAAGAGTCTTCTAAATAAACTTAACATGCTCGTAGATTCTGCTGGGACTCTGGCCTTGAGGATCCACTTTTTGGTCCATTTTTGTCTTACAATGGGACTTCTTGGAAAAGCCTCATCAGAGCAATGTGAAAATTTAGGTTTATGTTCCTATTTCAAAACTTAAACAACCAAATTAAATACTCATCACACTTAATATCATCTGGAGATTTGTATTCTAGTGAGAGAGCATAAAATTTAAAATAGTGAAACAATTTCCTTTAAATGTAGCGGTCCTCTTTCACGATCTGGAGAGATGAAGCGGAGATTAGAAGCACTGGCTGCTTTTGCAGAAGACCCAGGATTGATTCCCAGCACCATTGTCATCTCACAGTGATCTGGAACTCTGGTTCCAGAGGATCAGACATCGTCTTCTGGCTTCCAAGGGTTCTCATGAACAACACACAGCCATCCATGCAGGCAAACACTCATACATATAAAAGTAAATAGGTCTTTAAAAAGATGTATTCTTTAAAAATGCAAATCTTTGTCCTTAATGGGAAATTATCAAATGTGATGATTCCAACGTATTTCTGAGCAGATCTAAATTTCCCCAAATGTGCTAGATTAAGATGCAATCCTTAAAGGCATGATGTTTCAAGATGCACCACCTTTAGTTGAGAAGTGTTCCAGGCCACCCTAAAGACCTAACTTTAACTTAATTACTCTACAAACATTTTGTTTCAAACACATGCTATTCTTAAGTACTGAGGGTAGGATCTGGATTTGGAGTGGAGTAGACATGATTAAGCCATTGCCTCCAGTTACAGTCCTTAGAAGTGAAAAGAGAGGCCTTTGATCACCAAAGGGTTTGTTTCTTTTGTAAAAGAGAGAAAGAGCACGAAGTTGGATGAGTAGGAAGGTAGAGGGAGAGTCTGAAAGGAGTCAGGTGACGGGAAGAATACAATCAAAGTATATTGTATGATATTCTCAAAGAATAAATAAAAGCATCATTAGAAATAGTAAGGAAGTCAGGTGGTATGGCAAACAGAGATCAGTGGACAGCAGGACGCAGGGCTTAGAAAGGAAGCAAAGGAACAGTGGTGATGCTCAGATACCAGGCTAGATGTCCTTGGGCCTTAAGGAATGTGAGTGTCCAAAGTACTCAGCATGTTACCAGAGCAAAGAGGTAATCATCAATCCAGTTACAAACCCTGAGATGTATAAACAGTGACCTGCCTGTGAGATATGCTGGTGCAATAGTGGCACAAACATTGCGTGAATAACCAACCTTTCCCTGGTTCAGGTCCACTCCATGAGATGGAACCATGCCTGACACTACCAGGGTGGCCAGTAACCTGAGGTTAGATAAGCTGTGGACCTCGGCAAAACCCATAAACTATTGCTCTCCTAAAGAAACAGCACTAAAATGACTCCTAATGCTATCTACAATACCCATAGTTCACTGCCTCACTCAACCATACAGGGAAGATTCTTCTTCCTATGGATAGAACTAACACAGAGACCCACAAGTGTACAATGTGCAGATAACGAGGGATATTGGAGCACTCGGTCTTAAACGAGATGTCTTTCTCAAACTCTCCCCTCAGGAATCAGGACGCTATGTAGAAGAGAAAGTGGAAAGATTACAAAATACAGAGGTCATGGATGACTCCAAGGGGACAGTGCCTGCAGACACAGCAGGAATGGCACACATATGAACTCACAGAGACTATGGCAGCAGACACAGGGCCCGCACAGGTTCAAGCCACAGGGAGTTTCAGCACTGAGAGGGGAACATGGACAGGGACTCCCATCCCTATCCAAAAGCTACCTGCCATGGGTAGTCACTTGCAAAGGAAAACTTAGTTTTTTCCAATGGATCCTCCCTAGGTATATTGTTCATACTTCAGGATAGGCCCCACACCCACGGGTGCTCATCTAACACAAAGTGAACTCCATGGTAAGTTTGTAGACTTTTTGTCTCATATGGCTTTGTTTGGGATTGGTCTTTTGATTATATATTTTCATTTCTGATTTTGTGTTTTTGTAGGAGTATTGTATGTGTGTGGTGTATGTGTGTGTGACAGAGAGAGAGAGAAAGAGAGAGCGAGAAAGTGTGTGTGTGTTTCTTTTGTTTGCTTGTTTTGTAAAGATAGTAAGAAAGGAAGGGCATGGAATTGGGTGGGAAGGGAGTTGGTGAGGACCTGGGAGGAGTTAGGAGAAGGGGAACGTGTGATCAGAATACATTGTATGAAAATAATTTTCCAATAAAAAATAAAACATATCCATATGACTTTTTAAAAAGCACTGGGTAGGCAGCCTGGTAATAGAGTGAATATTTTCTGTGGTGTGGGGTACCAGGAACTCACATTTTGTGTAGATCAGTCTTTTCCTTGGATTTAGAGGACGGTTTAAAGGCACAATCTTGGAGTAAAATTATTCCACGACACCACCAGTTGTTTTTTTTCTTAAAGGAAAGGCTAAGGAGAGAATGGTTAAAGGGTTTAATCACCTCAGAAAGGCCTAAGATTGTCTTGGTACTTGTTTCTACATAACTGATCTTAAGCTACCTAACACCTGTCTTAAGGATAACAAACAGTTATGACTCAATGAGGTTTCAGTCAGTTACAGGCAACCACTGGAGCAGCCCGCATCTAAAAAGGCAAATGGCTGCTGGAACCAATCAAGCGGTCTCTGTGTTTTGTTTCCATGGTCTGTGTACCCACACTGCCTCGGATGCTGGTGGGGCTCTCAGAACCTCTTGTCCAGAGTGCTGTGGACTCAAATGGTTCTAACGTTTGGGACAGAAGCTCTTTAGATTCTAAACTAGTTTTGCATGTAGAGAGAGAGGGAGAGAGAGCTGTCTTGAGGCTGGGTCTCATGTATTAACACGGGATTCCTTTATGTTTCACAGACACTGTCCACACAGCCTGGAGTAATTCAGTACACTATTCTGAGTGAGTCTGTGTTTTGACTGTGGCATGTCACATGAGGTCAGAACTGAATTCTTTACTTGGGATGTCATGATAGCATCCAAAATTTCAGATCCCAGTGTGTTCAGGATTTGGGGTTAGGGATGTTCAGCTTGTATTGTGAAGGATATATTTAACAGCAGTTGGGTCTGGTTGTGGAGAATTAATGATGCTTATGATGATTACATAACTTCTTTTAGGAGGTTGACCTGGAGGGATTCTCTGAGAAATAGCTTTTCCATAGACTTTAGCAAGCACGACCCCCGGCATCGAGCATAGGTCTTTCTCCTCTGACATATGCTTTTCTTATTCTGAAGTTTGGAACATGAGTGAAGTCTGGCCTTGTCACTATTGTGAGCAGCCTTTACATGTTCTGGGACACAGGTTTTAGGGCTATTATTGATACAAGTATGACCGAGACCCTGGGGGAGCAAAAGCCCTAGGGAGATCTTGTCCAATGGTAGAAGAGCCTGGTGCCCAGATCAGCTCTACAGACTTCATGGATGATGCCCGAAGTCCACAATCCTAAGTGAAAGAAACCTCTGTCTTATTTTCACTGGGATTGTTAGGGTTGGGTCAGAGATGAACTTCAGATGCTCATGTGGAGGACTTGGTTTCTTGTGCAATTGTCTTCAGAGGTAGAGCTTGTGGGGAGCCATTGGGTCATGAGGGTTCTGATGACTCCAGAGGGTTAATCCATCAGCCCTTCAGCATATTTGTAATCAATGGACTTTGGGGAGTTGATGCAAACTTAGAGCTCTGTACTTTAACGAAGGGAAGGGGTTCTTGGGAACATTCCTTTCTGATCCATCTTGACCTCAGGTCCTTGCTCTCATGTTTTCTCCTTCTGCTTCCTAGGTTGCCAGGATGTGAGTGTCTTCACTCCATCATGTACTCACCACCACGAGGTCCTGTCCCTGGTAAAGGAGTCACGTCACCATGGGCTGACACCTCTGAAACTGAGGACCCAAATGGACTTGTCCTCCTTTCATCCCTATCCTGTGTGTTCTGTCAGTCACGGGAAGCTGATTAACACAAGGATGGACATTTCACATTCTTACTGTGCAACCACAGATCAGTCAGAAGAGGAGAAGTGCTGAGGACATGGATACACCAGACCAAGGAAAGAACCCTATAAAGAAGGGGACGCCTTCCACTATCATGGCGACAGCTACAGCCCCATCAACCTGTCATCTGCCTACGAAGTGTGTGAGTCAAGGACTGACAGTTACAGAACTCCAGCTACCCCAGGTTAGCCCAGTCCTTGCTGCTAATGTGGTCTGCTCAAATTATCATTTGCCTGTCCTCTTGTTTAGCCTGTACAGACCCCTGTGTCTGTCTCTCCATCCCTTCATCTAGACCCATCCTTTCTCTCTAAGCCTCTGCAGCTGAAGTCAACTCTACAGCCCATCTTGTTCCTGTACCTGACTTGCCAGCAGCTAGCAGGTAATAAACAGCTCCATCAATTCTACAGCTTCTGCAGCTTGTTGGGCTCCTCTTACCAGTACAGAGTCCTTTATGCCCCAGTTGGCTTCTCAGTGTTTTCTGTATTTACTCTGTAACCCACATGTATACATGTTTAAAGATGTTGGAGCTGGAGAGATGGCTCAGTGGTTAGGAGCATTTGTTGCTACTGCACATGTCTTGGTGTCAGTTGCCAGCACCGACATCCCGTGCCTCACAACCACCTGCAATTTCAGAGCCAGGGGAGCTGAGGCATTTTTTCTGACATTCATGGACTGCTACACGCCTGTGATGCACGCCTAGATGAGAAAGCACATGCACACGTGTACATAAAATAAACAAATCTTTACAGGAATCTTTAGACGTAACAACCTGTCGTATGAAGTAAGTGATATAAAACCTAATACTGCCGACCAAGAGGGGAAGAGAAGAACCTGTGTTCCTCTATCCTTAGGAGAGTGAGAGAGAGAGCGTCGGCCCCCAAAACTCCTGCCCTTTGTGAATTAACTGTCATTCAAAAACATCTGGCTTTGTGGAAAGGTGCAAAGGTGTCCCCTGTATTTCTCATACAGTTCACTCAGAACAATGTTCATTTACCGAGATATTTGTTTGTGAAATAGCAAAATGACACCCTTAGTACTTTCATAAACACCAGCCTTTTTCATATTATGCATTTAAAGATATCAACCGTGTACAAGTAAATGCTCATAAAAAATTTGTTTTATTTTGTTTTGGGAAAGGGTCTCCCTTTGGAGACCCTAGCTAGCCTGGAACCTACTATATAGACTGTCCTCAAGTTTACAGTAATTCTCCTGCCTCTGCCTGTCAAGGGCTGGGCCTAGAGGCATGAACCACCATGCCCAGTTCAAATTTGTTAATAAATAAATAAATATTATCTCAAATGAATATTATTTGAATATCATTTGAAATAATAAATGAGCTTTATCATGCAATATATGATTTAAAAATTGCTTAAATAGTTCTACTCAAAATGTTCATAGAATTAAAAGAAAGTGTCTTAAGGACCATGCAGAACAGATGGGATTGTTTAGTACGAGTATGTGTGTCATCTGAGTGAAGGAAGGGAGGGAGCGGAGTGCTAACACAGCCTTAATTAATCCAAGACCATTTGCTAATGGAAGTGAGCCTAGGTTTTTGTTTGAAGGTCTCTTGGAGTGATGAGGAAATGGGTCACAGCCCAGAGCTGGATCTCAAGCTCAAGCCTATAGGAAACCTGGACCATCTACAGGCAGGTTCCCCTAAGCCTAGAACTCCAGGAAAAGGTGGACCAAGAGCAAGCACATCTCAGGTGCCACCCCAAAGGGACAGCTCAGAAGGCTGTGCTGGTGAGAGAGGATGGAGACCCAGGGACTCTGCAGCCTGGGCTAGCCTCGCTCACAGTTCGGTGTCGTCCGACTGCTCTCAGGGCTTGGCTTCAGTTTAGAGACATCCACAGTTTTCCAAGTGTCTTCCAGAAGCAGAAGCAGAGCTTAGCTGTGGGAACATGCTTTTCCTCTAAAATGCATTCCACAAATTTCCAGAATGGGCGTTACCAAGAACGAGGTACAAAACAAAGTCCACGATAACCAAGCACACGAACTAAACAAGGGGAGTGCTGGAGCAAGCAAGCGAGGACAGCTGGGAGAAGAGGCAAATTCAGCAGACACTGGCCAGACTACAGCTCAGTTGTGCTTCTGTTTGGGGGCTGGAAAAATGGCTCAACGGTTAACAGCCCATACTCTTCTTAAAGACAATCCATGTTTAGTTCCCAGCACTCATATCAGGCAACTTGCAGTGGCCTGTAACCCTAGCACCCTCTTCTCAACTCTTTAGCCACATATACACATGTGCATGTAGACACACACACACACACACACACACAATTAAAAATAAAATAAACCTTAAAAATAAATGATTAAAAATTGCTAGGTCTCAAGGGTTAAAGTAACTTTAGGAAAGTTGTATGAAGCCATATAGTAAGTCTGAAAAACACCCAAGTAGAAATTGTAAAAACAAAAAGTACAAAGGTGTAAATTGCAAAAGAGAATGCACAGATCATGGTAGGTGTGTAGGCACATGGAAATGATCCTGAGGATAGAGCAGCCATTCTCAACCTGTGGGTCGTGACCCCTTTGGGGGTCAAATGAGCTTTTCACAGGGGTCGCCTAAGACCATCTTCATATCAGACATTTACATTATGATTTATAACACTAGCAAAATTGCAATTATGAAGTAGCAACAAAAATAATTTTATGGTTGGGGTCACCACAACATGAGGAACTGTAGTAACATGAAGAAGGTTGAAAACCATTGGTACAGAACAAGGAAGGGAATCACACTGCAAGATGTTCAAGGGAAGAAAGAAACCGTGATGGCGGAACCATCTCCACCCAGGCTGTGTACAGTGGCATGTTCAAGTCTGTTGTTACCCAGCTGGGATCAAAGTCATTGTTTATAGTTTATGATTAGATAGCACATTTCTAAGGGTACAATGAATACGAAAGAGACAACACAACATTAAACCATGGGTATAAGTCAAACTATGAAGAACGACTTACTTAAAAATCAAGCAAATGTGAAAAGCACCAAATATGGTAACACACTGAAACAAAATTTCATTCAGCATCATGTGAACTTTCATGTTACAGGTGATGAGGCCAAGGGGTGGGGGAAGCCCTCGACTAAATGTTTTATAGCTCATTTTATTGAAAATATTTTTTTTCATACGATATACTCTGATCACAGTTTCCTCCCCACAGCTCTTCCAAGATCCTCCCTACCCACCCAGCTCCCACCCTTTTCTCTCTCTATTTTAGAAAGCAACGTATTTAAAACAAATGGAACACATGAAGATGTAGACCGAGATGTGCAGAAAGACACAAACACCAAGTGAACTGTTGAGGGTCACTAACTGCCCTCACAATACACCATTTTATCAAGCGTCGACACACCTGCAGTGACCAACAATCCACACTCTGTGAGCTGCACCCTTGTCAGGTAAGTAGACTTGGCTGAGTCGGACAGCCCTCAAGCTGAAGTCAATGGTGCGATTCACTTGTAGAGGGCTGAATCATTCCCGCGACAGATCATAGCATTGGAAAGTGGACAGCCGTCAAGCTTGCTGGCATGGCCTGCAGCAGCCTGACATTTACCATTTTATCCCACTCGGAGAGAATGGAGGCAGCTTGATTGGAAAATCATGATGCACCGAGCACAAGGGGCTCTCAGCCTGCACTGTGAGGCAGAGTACTTGGTGCCGGCTCTGTATTTCCAAATGGATTTTTCTCTTTTATTCACAATTATGATGGTCATAATATAGTTACGGGAGTTGACAGAACCTTAAAACAAAAACTACGATCAACAAACTTCGCTAAAGGAGAAGAGAGGGGAGAGAAAGAAATGAGGGAAGGACAGAAAGAGAAAGAGAGGAAAGGGATGAAGGAGAAAAGGAAAGGAGCAAAATGAGAGACAAGAAGAGGAGAAACAAGCAATCCACAATAATTACAGTTGAAAATTTTAACTCAGCTCTGAGTAATAGACAGGATCTTCAGGAAAACATTATGGGCTTATATGTATAGGTAGCGGAGTACACATAAATGTCAAATAAATGATTCTGTCCCCATTTACTGCAGAAATGAGCTCTTTTAAATGGAATGGAACTTTAAAACATGTTTATATAAATCCTGCTTTCATCTGGAGAGGATGAGGACCTGAAAAGACAATGGAGCAAGCCAGGCGCATGCAGAGCTCCCCAATAAACACCGCAGCCCCGCTGTTCCCGGGAGAGTGGCGAAACTGATCCTGTGAGCTACAGGAGCACAGAGCAGTTTGGGAGGCCTGCGGCTCACAGTGGCCATGACCAGCAGGACCCTTTCCAAAGGCAGAAAGGAAATAACAAGTGGGCGTGATGTCTGCAAAAAATAGCATTTGAGCGAGTACAGGAAGTGGAACCTAAGAAGGAATGCATTCTGGGAAGAGTAGACAAGGAAAACAAATGAATTCTTGCTTTGATTTTTGTGGGGAAAAAAAGTTTATTTTAAAAATGTATGTGTATGTGTATGGTTATGTACATCGTACACCGTGTGTACTGCATATGCACCTGTGCAGGCCAGAAGAGGACATAGGACACGCTGGAACTGGAGTTTCAGGAGGTAGTGAGTTGCCCCACCCCAGTGTTGGGGCTGAGAACCAAACCTCCTCCTCTGAAAGAGCAGTAAGTGCTCTTGACTACTGAGCTGTCTGCTCAGCACTTCTTGCTTTGACTTTCATGTATAATATATATATATATATATATATATATATATATATATATATATATATATATATATATATATATATATATATATCACAAGGTCCTAGTTTGATTCTCTGTTGCTGTGATGAAACACTGACTGGGGAGGAAAAGACCTATCTCATCTCACGCCCCTCAGGTCACAACTCCAGAAGTCAGGGCAGGAACTCACAGCAGGAACCTGGAGAACAGAACTGAAGCAGAAACCACACTGGAATGCTGGTTGGTGGCTCGTTTCACCATGGCACGCACAGCTTTCTTATTCAAGGGATGGCACCGCCCACAGTGGACTGGCTATGGCCTCCCATATACAATCATTAATCAAGAAAATGTCCCCTGGGCTTGGTCACAGGCCAATTTGATAGAGGCATTTCTCGATTGACTTCCCTTCTTTCCAGATGACCTCAGCTTGTGTCAAGTTGACAAGAGTAAGCCAGCAGAGGCAGTGATCATCGTAGTTAAGAAAAAGCTGTTCCTTTCTACTATGAAATTCTATGTGAGAAAAGTAAAAATGAGCACAGATGAGCCACAAACAATAATTTTAACTTCTCATTTTTGATTCATATTAATGAAATGTATTTGTTTCTAGAAAATTTTATTTAGTTCATAGCATCATTCTTAGTGCTACTCCACTGATGAAACCCTTCTGATGGATTCATATGAACCCTCAAGATGAAGCAAAGAGAATGGAAATCTTGCATTTGAAGATAATTCCAACAAAGGATCATGGTGTTGAAAGAGAGGAGAGAGGCCGAGAGTGAGATAACACAGGGGATTTATCTCACGTGACTCTGTATGTGTGCACAGCTTTAAGCAGCACCGCAGCCCACCCACACAGACACCTAGTGCCCTATTGTTTTAGCAGGATTTTGAACCTCGGTCCCCCGATGTTCTGACTAGTCACCTGTGTGCTCTCTGGCACACATTTAACTTATTGAAGCAATTTTTTTTTAACCTGCTCCATTTCTTACCTAAGCCAGATCTTTGCTCTTAAGGCATCCTGGTGGTCCCTGCTCCCTGCTCAGGAGTCATCAAAGACGGCAGTCTTCATGCAGACATACTGCTGAGGTCCTAAGCTCAAGTGAGTCCCTTGCCTGGACCTCTGAGTGGGTGGGACTGCAGGTATGCGCCACCCCGCCCTCGAAGCGTGCTCTTCTCCTGGAGTTCTTACGCGTCTCAGTGCATTCGCACACGCTCATTTTCAAACCTTGTCTCTATTATTTGAGAGCTGTGCTTTCATCCATAATGGGAGACTAGGAGGACCCACTGCTCCCTGGGCCTATTAAAAGTGCTAAGGCAGTAATGGTGTTTCGGTCATTACAAATGTAAAATTGCAGCCAGGTATAACCTACAGAATTGTCGTAAGTAAATAAGATCTGTCGTACACAAACTCCAGGACAGGGAGCTTTTTGTTGTCATTTAGTTTTCCCGTCAGCGTGACTGACATATTTCCACAGTTCCTGTTTCCATCACTACCATAAGATGACCACAATAAGCAACCAATGACAGGAGAGGTTAATTTTGGTTCATGTTTAAAGATTCCAAGCCAGAATGGGTTGGCCGCTTTGTTGTAGGTGGAGACAGCATATCCCTAGGGCCTCCTGGCCGGCCTTTCAGGCCAGCTTATACGGAGAGCCTCACGCTAATGAGAGACCTTGCCTCAAAAACAGAAAGTCATGGATGGTGCCTGAGAAATGATACCTGAGGTTGTCCTCCGATCTCCATCTGCAAACACACAAATGTGCATACATATGAAATGGACACACATGAACACACACAGAGAATTGGAAAAAGGCCTAGATGAATGACACCATGGGGTTTGAAGCTTCTGCAAGAATCTGAAGACCAGCCATAGAAAGTACATGGTGGTCAGTGAGCCCACAGAAAGGCCCGTGGACAGGGGGATGGGATCAGGGACGGGGGACAGGCAGTCCATAAGTGTACCGAAACTATATATGTATTCTGTACAGAAATTATGATCATCTATTAAATAAGAAAACATAAAATGTTCTCAAATTAGTGACATCACAATCAAGAAAATAAAGGCGTGTTTCAGGGATATGTGTAACCGACAGTGGTTAATCACACTCATGCAATTAGCGATTACAGATCAACAGTGTTTCGGGAACAGCATGTGAGGTCAGCAAGGGTGAGGAAAATACCGGGGGCTGCTGAGCATCTGCTCAGCTCAGTTCTGAAGCCGCCTTCACACAGGCAGCAGGGAGAACTCGTTTCACACTTCTATAAAATTGCTTTTGATTATTTTCAAGGATTGGTTAACAGGGAGCAACTTGGAATGAGTACCCCCCAGCTATCAAGAATTAGCAGCCTAGTGAAAATCAGCCTCCAAAACACCGCACTTCTGAATTAAGGTCCTAATTAAGGACCAGGTCCTGCTAGGGCTTCGCTTGCTCTGAGCCTGCAGACATACTCACGATGATCAGCTTCTGCAGCTGGGGCGTTTGCCCAGGTTTGGTGGAGGCAGACGTGGATGCTGAAGACGGTGCTACAGAGTCCGTGTGCTACTGATTCCTCTGTTTCTCGCACTTCAACTCGAAGCAATCTCTTTCCCCCAGGAACAAGGCTCCTCTTCACACTGGATCTCCTTAGCAACGTTGATCCCGAGGCGCTGCGGCATTCAGTCAGCATCAGCAAAGGCAGGTCTGTGTCCCAGTGCCAAGATCACGAGGTCAGCATTAGTCGTTCTCGCTACTCTTCACGGTACCCTCTATTGTGATTAGAGCACTTAGTGTTTCTGTTACTGTGAAAAGACAGCATAGCCACAGCAGTTCTTATAAAGGAAAGCATTTAGTTGGGGCTGGCATACAGTTCAGAGGGTTAGTCCATTATCATCATGGCAGGAAGTATGGCAGTGAGCAGACAGACAGGATGCTGGAGAGGTAGCTGAGAGTCAGCAGCAAGGGAGGGTGACACTGGGCCTGGCTTGAGCATTTAAAGCCTCGAAGCTCAGCCTCAATGACACACTTCCTCCAACAAGGCCACACCTCGTAATAGTGCCTCTCCCTATGAACCTGTGGAGGCCATTTTCATTCAAACCACCACAAATACCTCACATACCTTTCACCTGTTCAGTAACTTTGTAGACTCAGGTAATTGCATTTTATAGATCTTAGACTATGCCTTGAAAGTCAAACATACTTTCACTTGCAGAAATAGTTTGTGCTCATTGCTCTATTGTATTCCATTGTGTAGGCATATCATAATTTTCTGTCTGGCGTCCGATTGATAGGCATTAAGATTCCAAATTTAGGCTATGGCATGAAGTGTCATCGTGAATTTTTAAGAACCTTCTAAGAAATATATCTGTTATTTTTATTTATAACGTAGAGAATTTTCTAGAACTGGAGTTACTTGGACTATACATGTTTATGTGTATGTGAATGTGTGTATACATGTACACATGTGTTCAAGTGTATGTCCATGAGTTAGTGTGTGTGTGTGTATGTCTGTGTCTGTATGTTTGTGTGTGTTTCTTCAGACTTAATAGAACTGTCAGATCACTTTGCAAGGCTGTGAAAACTTCCACCAGCAGAGCAAGCGTCCCTCTTTCTGAAGACCTTGCCGGCAGCTTGGCACTTCCTTCATCCCACAGCGACTGTAACATCCATCTTCCGGCTTGTGTCTTTCTCAAAATTTCCATTACTGTTCATAACTTGTTCATTTTTCACATGCATTTTCTATGAAACTGCAAACTTTGGTTACATCAACCGAACTGCAGGCTGGGATTGCTTGAGTCTGTGGATCAGTATGGAGAGAGCAGATGTGTGTCAGACAGGAAGAGGTCTTGAAACTGCTCTCGGTCATGCTTCTGACTTGATGCACAGGTCATGCATGTGCTCTGCTGTGCTAGGTTATTCTAAGGATTTATCTTAAACCACAATGGGCAATATTTAAAATTTTATGTTACTGATAAGGAAAACAGATTTTTATGTTAATCTTTTATCCAGGTTTTTTTTTCTTTGCCAAATTTAATGGTTCATGTTCACATTTTGTCTACAAATTTGGAGGAGATTTCTGTCTCCAAAATAATTTGTCTGTAAATATTGATGTCTTCTGTATCTCCTTTCAAACCATTGCTGCCCCGTACAGCCCTTCACTAGTTGATGAATACACATGGTAACAGAAAGTCCTTATCTTCTTCTATCTTCAGGAAGAATTATTTCAACTATTCATCATATGGGACGCATCAGATCTCCATTGCTGGGGTCGCGGGCAATCGTGAGTACCACTCATGAGTGAGAAACCAAACCTGGTTCTCTGCAAGAGCAGTTCGTGCTCTTGACTGCTGAGTCCCTTGCAATCCTTATACCTTATTTTTAATGTTCCTGAATTTATTTTCAGAGTATTTTACTTAGGGTTTTCACAGGAGGTTGCATTGTAATATATTCTTATCTCGCTCTTTTTCTAATTTCACATTAAGCTTAAGCTTGCCTTGTATAATGTATTTCTAAAAGCCTCCACTTTTCCTATGCTCCAAAAGATTCTGTCTGACTGTTTATTAAAACCACAAGTAAAACTTTGCGGGTCACCTATTTTTGTGCCCCGATCTCCTACCCTTTCTGGCTAGTTTTTAGCAACTTGACACAAACTTGAGTTACCTGAGAAGAGGAAAACTCAGTTAAAGCGGTTCCTCAATCATATTGGCCTGTGGACATGAATGTGGGATACAGCTATTCACCCCAGATAGGGAATTAACAACAGACCGAAGCCTCAGTTACACCTAAGACCAGCTCGGTGAGCCGGTGAGTTTACTGGAGTCACCATGGATGAAGAATGGTTTACAGCAGTGGAGACCACCCCAAGGCAGCTATCTGCATCCCTCACTGTGGGTGGCAGCTTGTGGATGCTGCACCCCTCAAGTCTGGACTCCAAGGTAGCCTTACTGGTGAGTCTCCTCCCTCAGCATCTACGCGCTGTTTCTGTAAAGTCAGGGACTGGCTTGTGAATCTTGTAAATTTCCACTGTTTCACACTGTGATGTTTGTTTACTTCCTGTCTCCTATGCCCCGGAGAGAGTATTTCCGGTGGGAAAACATTGCTATATGATGGAGAGTGATGGTCTCGACCTTTGCTAAAGCAGAAATTTCAACAGCGTTGTCTACAGTCTGGTCATTTATTTTTCATCTTGTTTCAGACACAACATTCTCCAAGTAGGCTTTAATCAGCTTCATAATTTTAAAATATCATCTTAAGAAAAACTATATAACCATTGCAATTTAAAATAAACATACTAAATAAAAAAACATACTTTATTTTAGATACTAAAAACAAAGATCTATAATTTTACTGGTTGTGAAAGCTGTAAGAGCAACTTAGAGAATTCCTTTCCGTTGCTAGGTCTGCAGTTACAGTCAGGACTCTCCGGACCCTCACACCATTCTGTGTCTTTGTGGTTTAAGTTAAGATGTCACGTAGTGACACTCCCATGCATTGAGAATAACACAAATGATTTAATACTAGTCGCTAAGAAAACCAATTCACCAAGTTCAATGTAGCATCAATTTAAAAAAATCCAGACAGTCTCTTTACGGACATTGGACATCCTTCATCAGACACTTAAGTGACTTACTTAAGGACCTTGTGTGTGTGTGTGTGTGTGTGTGTGTGTGTGTGTGTGTGTGTGCATGCACACACACGGGTGTTTTCTCCTAGAAAAAGAATCTTTAAAAAGAGTCCCCTGAGAACCCTAAACACAAAGATGTTAACATGTTATGACTCCAAGGAATATAATTTAATGTCTGGGGTGAACGTTCAGTGCCGAGTTCTAACCATCAATATTTCTGAAAAGGAAAATAGACGTTATAGTAGGACAGTTAACTTTCTTGGCATAGGTTATCAAATAAAAAAGAGTGGCTTGAGAAATTATGCAGCCTGTAACAACTTACATCAGAAATAGAAATAACCCAGATTCAAAAATAGCTTATAGACCCATCAGTCAGTCAAACAAGGTACTACTGAAAAAAGACCTAAATGTCTTAGTCACGACACAGAGGCCTATTTTCAGAGTTGGCACTGCAGACAGGTGACAGTACGTAACTGTCACCAGGCCTCAGGACAGGCCCAGTGCCTCCAGAAGAGTGAATGCTGAAGAGCCACACAGCTGCTGCACCCCAGATCTACAGTAAGAGGTACAAGTGAGTGAGGCCAGTTTTAGACAAACACAGTCACCCATGGAGCCTCAGGGCACACAGGTCACACTACTGCATCGAGAGTTAACACGTAGTTCAGGGCCCAGACCCACACCTTGTGGATGGACTTGGGAGCAGAACAATGCATCCCATGGCCACTGGTGGGGCAAGTGGGTGAGAATAGGAAGTCAAGAGCTTAAAATACAAAGTTAACTTTTGAACTCTTGAGTTTATACAAGGGCCGGGCACCCCTGTGTCCTCCTCAGAAGATACTCTGTGCTTCCTGCTAAGATGTGAATGCCCACTTTGGCTCTGAGAGGACGCGGGTGTAACCTGCTGAGTTGCCTCATTTTGAAACCCTGTAGACAAGTCCTGTTAAGAGGTTATGGGTGTAATTCGGTAGTAAAGTGCCTGCCTGGCAGAAGTAAAGCCCTGGGCTTGAACCTTAGCATTAATGAATAAACAAATAAATATATAAATTTAAATATAAAGGCCTGCATCAATACATCATCATTATGCAGTGTACCCCAAGCAGGATGGAAGGCTTATGTAAGTTGATCCTCTGCAACCTTTTAGATAATTTTGCAAAGATGGGAAGTAATCAAGTCTCTCTCCTTTGAAGCAAAATGATCTTGGTTCTTACATCAAATATCAGATGGTATTCTGACACCTAAGGGATGGCAAGGCATTACAATAGAAAGTAGTAGTGTGGCTCAACACATAACCCGTGCCTGTGGTCCCGGACATTTGGCAGGAATAAGGGTGGATGAGAAGCCAAGGTTCCCTCTTCGTTAGCTCTCCAGAAGGGTGTGGCACTGATGTGGCCCCACAAGGTGCCCTCTGTTCTCATGGGCCTCTCTGTTAGTGCTGAGGCTGAAGAACCAGTGTGGACCTTTCTCCCCAGCTGCCCTGAAGAGATGGTGAACACATGTCACTGTAAGCCACGGACGTACTGCATGAGCATGTGAACACTTGTGGTGCCAGCAATGAGGGGAAGCGCTCAAAAGAAACAAATCAAGAAGTACACCTTTCAGTCATGGGCTCCTACCAAGGGAAGCGCAGGAACCAGTGTAAACAGCTCTGCGATGGACAAACCAGGAGCCATTTGAGGAACCTAAAAAGAGATGTTTTTCTTTCTTTTTTTTTTTTTTTTTTTTCTTGAGTAACCTAAAACCATAGTATGTTTGGGCCATAACCCTAAACTTAAGATATATATTGATGGATCTAGTTTCATAAAAATAATGCTGAATAAATAACAAGAAGACAAAGCTGAGCATTGCAGGGAATGTTTTTACCATCATTCAAATCTCCTGACCCCCAAGAAGCCCAGAATTCCTCACTGCACCCGAGTGGACAGGAACGTGAGCACTCTTTGTATTACTTTGGTGTTGTAGGCCCTTAATTATCCTAATAAGCTACTTTTAAAGGAAACGTAAGTTGATAGTTGCTTTCCTGGGACTTTCTGCTCTACCCTCCCTCAGGAAGCTGGGCAGGTGACGTAGGCAAGAGCGAAGTCTTCTCCCCGTTTTTTCCTCAGTGACCAAGAGGCAACTCTGTGTCTAGGTGCTGGCGTCTGAAGGGCACTTTGTCCCTGAAGGGAGCATCTGGCTTGCATGTGCCGAGCAAGGAAGGGGTGATGCCCAAGGGGGCAGGAGGCAGAGGAGGAGCTCTGCCAAGAGCCCTGCCTCGGCTCCTTACGGATCATGCTGAATAGTAATTCATCCGTCCTGTCCATCCAGAACAAAATAGAACAGAAGGCGACTCTAATGCGAGGCTTGTTTTTAAATCATCTTTGGCTACTTGTGAGTACACAGAGATGTCACGGGGACAGTCATAAAAATACAGCAGAAGACATATCATCTTTTGTCCGCAGACGATGACCGTTTAGGAAATTTCAAGTTGTTCCTGTCAAGAGCTAACACCACCATCTGCAGAAGCTGTGGCAACCCGAGGCTAAATAAACCTGGACATGGAATCTCTCTGCGTCAAGGTCTCTGCCCACTGAGCCACTCCAGAGGCTAACCAAGGTCAAGGAGCAGCTGCAGGGGATGAGTCACCGGCTCCATCCTCACAGTGTCAGGTTGTCGCCCGCCCTCCATGCAAGTTTCTTCCTGGGCCTGCTTCCTGGTATCAAGGTGCCTCTGCACCCCAGGCCTGACTCTTTTCAGGACCCAGTGTGTACATACCAGTACATGAGTGCTTATTTGCATGTGCATATGTGTGTGTGCACGCATATATGTGTTTACCATTGTGTTGCCGTAGTAGAGAAGGTAAGACAATTGCATAGAGAATAACATGGAGACATTTCTTACCACCTCACACCCAATTGTACCTTCTGGGTTCCATTATGTCTATTTCAAGGTCTTTCTCTGCAGGACAGATTCAGAAAGGTCCTTAGTGTCCATTTTGCCTTCCCTTGCCAGGTCCCAGCTTATGGCTGCACTTTCCTCTGTGGCTGAGATATCGTTCAGCCTCAGAATGCCCACTGATTAGTTCAGCCTAGATTTTTCCTCTGCAAACTATCCTAGCCTATGTAGCCGGATACACTCCAGTGCCCCTCCCCCACCAGGCCTCTCCCTCCAGTGTGGCTGCCCTCTCATCCTCTCAGCTTCCACACACACTTTACAGAAAGTCTGGCTATCACAGCTTCCCAAATGCACCCAGTGTTTCTGCCGGAATCTGGGCCAGCAGCACACTGCTCCCTGGTCCGATCATTCTTGCCCCACCCTCCCTCGGTCCGCATTCAAGACCAACACATAGGACACTGTCAAGTTTTTCATAATTAGACATCATCATACTTGATTCAGACTCTGAACTCCTCCTACCTGAGGGATCTGCATATGCCCTGCTTTCTGCCTAGTTCCTCATGTGCAGGTCTTCCTGACACCTCCATAGGCTCCAGGTCCTATTCTCATGACTCTACACACCTAAGACTTATCTTTTGCCGCGTATTCTAAGCCTATCTTGCATGTGCTGTTACTTGACTTATTTATATATGTGTCCTCTATGAGACGGCGCCCGTATTTACTCTGTTGTTAAACCATGCTTTGCATCTTTCAGGCTTGCTGGGCTGAATGCTAATCCATGTTATCCTAAAACTACGCTGGAGATAGGTACATGGACGGATATGTGTTACTTTTGAGAAAAATACCAAGAAATGGCAGTGATAGGCAATAAATGCCCAGCAACACTTTAAATTACTCTGGAAATATCTAGCAAAGAAGACAGAGAGGTAAGCGAGTTCGTAGGCATAAAACATTGGCAAGGAAGAACCAGGAACCAGTTTTCGATGGATGACATCAATGATATGCACGCCTATTAAAACATTCCAGGGAATTGAGACAAAACCTTGTGGAAATACCAGAATTCGTCAGCAGCCAACAGAGTCACAAAGGTACCCGGAGTTGTTGGCTTGCCACACGATTAACTGTCCAAGCACGTGCTTCAGAAAGATGCTTGCTCCAAACTGACGAAAGTTAAGATCTTCAAGTACAAGCTTAAGGAAAAACTGTACAATCCATGTGGATAAAAGTCAAAAGCAGGCCAAAGTAAAAATAAATCATCACTGGAAAAAATTGCCACACATTTGATGGAAAAACTTAATATTTTTAGCATGTTACTTCTCCAAAAGCCAGCATTCATTTTATCTATGTCCAAACATATCTTCAGAAATGCAATTTTGGGCAAGGACAAGACATAATAACATATATAAAAAGTAGACATTTTTGAATAAAAATCTGGGAAATGACAGGTATACTGGGAATGAGCTTAGCTCTATATTAACATGGGTTGCTTATTTTGTATTAAGCAGAATTGATCAGATTTGTGTTAATGTGCCAGCATACCTGAGAAACCCACTTCATAATGAAAACGGCTGATTTGGGATGATCGCTTCAGCTATTTCAGCCCACGGTCACTTGGCCTATCACTTTGGGTTTTCTCAGCCCAGTATACCATGCTAGGGACCTATGGCAGAGGAGGTTTGCTCACTTGATAGCAACCAAGAAACAAAGAGAGAGAAAGAGGAATAGGGTCAGTGTCCATGAGATGCCTCCCAGGGAATGATCGAAATGACTTGCTTTCTCCCACTGGGCCCCACCTTCAAAAGGTTCTTCCAACTCTCAAGCAAGTATCACAGGCTGCACCCCGAGATCTCAGCGTATAAGTCCTGGGAGATATTTAAAATCCAAACTGTTGCAGGGCAGCATTAGAAATCAATCAGCATGCAGTTCGCAAAATTAGCCTGAGACATTTAAAGGAATTAAATGGAGGAACGCTTGGCATTTTATCTCTTCAAAATGACTCTATCTCTGAGGAAGTAGTGAGCATAATGTACAGAGTGTGTGGGGAAAACTTGGTCACACTCTCTCCCAAGGCGTCAGCCCTTGCAGTTTCTTCTCAGGTGGTAAAACTGCTACCAGGTTGTATGAGTCTTCCACAGCTGTCCTGCTGAGCTCGGCTGGGCTGGCAAAATCTTTGCTTTGCTTCCTGTTTCACTTGACCCTGTATCTGAGAGACCAACCCCTGTCTAGAGAGTTCACTAACTCTGCGGAGCCTCCCACTGAGTGGGTGACTCACCGGCCACCCAACCTGTCTCTTCTGAATGTATCTATACACGTCCATGGCTGTTCTGTTACATCTGCGTTCTCTCCGTGGACAGCATCGCTGTGAGCAGAATCCCGCGCATATAGAGGTTGCTGCCTTAAGAGACATCTGGATTATAACTTGGATGATGGGTATTTCTCCAAAAAGCTTCATGGCTTAAAGGCTTGCTTCACAGCTAGTGTTAACACAGCGGCGTGTCAGGGTCCAGACAGGCACAAACCTTTCTCAGGCACAAACCATGACCAAAATATGGCTGTGTGGCTACGGGAAGCTGAAGGCATGGAATAATGGCCGAGGGCGATATCCTCTGGGAAAACTGGGAGATGTGGAAGAAGGAACTCAGATAAAGGGATCAAAAAGACTCTAAGAAGACTGGTTAAGCACTGCTTGGAGGACTCTCTTTAGTAGCTGGCTAAATGATACATAACCAGCATCGCAGTGAAGGGAAATTACTCATCCTCGAGGCAAACCCAGAGTGCTGTGTCTCTGCCCACCATTGCTTTCCCTCCCAGGTTCCCGAGCTGCTCACAGCTGTGATGGTTGCAGCAATGGTGGAGTGATGAGGGCAATCACGTCATCGTACCACAGGAGTGGCCAACCCACCAGTGGATTAATCCGTAAGTAAGTCCAAAACTTGATGGACTACTAAGAGCTCAGGAGTTGGAGGATAGGGGTCCCAGCGGAAGCCAGAGCTTGTGTCTTGTCCCTCCTCCTCCTTCCCTCCCCGTTTTCCAGCAAAGATTGGTCACTTTGCCCTAATCACACCACAGGCCCAAAAGCAACGGAACCAGACAACCATGGGCTGAAATCTCTGAGCCGTGGGCAAAATGAACCCTTTCCTCCTCTATATTACTTCTCTCAGGGATTTTTGTCGCCATGGTGAAAAGCTAACACACATACTCACAAATATACATCTAGGTCTGCCCATGCTTGTACGTGTGTGCGTGTATATAATATAGTGCTATCATCTGATATACATATATCATCTGAACAGCTTCCATGAGGAACTGATCACAAGATGGAACCAAATACTGAACCTATGGCTCTCAAACCCCTTACCTAAAATTGCGTAATGTTTGAACACGATCTATGCTAACTGCCTATATATGTTAAATCTTTCTAAATTATATAGAATATGTAATGGAATGCACATTTTATATAAATAGCTAACATACTGTATTATTTGAGGAATCATAAGAAGAAAATGTATATGTTCAATATCGGTGTGGTTGTTTGTCCCAGCAGCTTATCTGTTTAGTGAGATCTTAGGATGCAGGACCCATGTGTTTATACCAAAGGAAATGATTTGGTAATATTTTTCTTAATATATATTAATAAATGTTACCAACTTATTCTCAATAGAGAGTCCTATCCCTAATAGCTATGTTGGAGAGCATCTACTTTCCCACAGGGCAGAACTATTAGTAAACCTTCTCACTTTTGCTCACTTGATGGGCTAAGAAATAATACTTTTCAGTTAGGAATCATTTCCCCTAATGTGAGTGGGATTATGTACATGCTCTGGTTTCCAGCCAGTTTGTACCTGTCTCTCACACACATTTGGGTCTTTATATGTTAAGGGCCTTGGTCTACTGTTGATGGTTTTCAAATCCTCTCCTTATTCTGTCTTTGGTCTTTCTGTGTGGCAGTTTTGTAAAGTGGGGGGATATTAATACTAACTTTCAATTAACTAATGGAACTTCTCTTTCTGGATTTGTATTTCATAATTTTTCCCAGTTGAATGAGGGGTGAGAAGACTTGATACTTTTCCTCTCCTGCTCTAAAGGCCACAGCCAACATCACTCTAACAAAGGTATGAAGCAGAATGTTGATCCAATGTTCGATGTCCCCCCACCTGCCTACACTAACCCATTTCACATTTGCATCTCACTGGAGTGGTGGTCTCCAGTTGACATCCAGAGCTCATGGAACATTTAAGAGATTGGGCCCAGGAGAAGGAAGATAGGTTATTGAGTTTGAGCACTTAAAGGGTACACTGGGACCCTGGCCCCTTCATCCTTCTCTGTACTGTCTGCTCATCATGAAGAAAGCAGTGGTCTCAGCAATATGCTTCCACCATGATGTAACACCTCACCAAAGAACTGAAAGCAACTGGCCCCTGTGGAAAAATCTCTCAGAAACCACAAAGCAAAACAAACGTCTCTTTCTTTAAGTTGTTTATCTCAAGATTTTGTCACAGTGATGGAAATCACATGTGTCATCCATCCACCTACTAGCTTAGCCACTTTTACCCATGTATGGAAAAGGAGAGATGTGTTTCCATGACGTTGTGATGGTCTCACCAGAAACTTACTTGTTATAGAAGTTTATTTTTAGTTGTGTTTAAAATATTGCTTTGTACACTCTTGAGTGAGGCACTCCCTAGGTCTTGGCATTTTGTATTGTCTGCAGGTGTTGGATTTACGTCAGGGATATTTGATTGCTGATGATCTGCATGTGCTATCAGTACCTGAGGGATTCTGCATCAATAAAAAGCATCTAATTTCAGATGATTGGGGTTCCACTGTGCAGTATGGCGCTTGCCATGATGGTGGTTCCCTCTGCTGAGGTTTGGCAGGGTTTACACCTATGAAAACGCCTCCCTGTCTTCCTTTGTGCACCCACACAGCAGTGTACTACTATAACCATTCTTCTCCCCTTAGTAAATTTCGTTCGGATATCTACACCTTGCCCACTCAAGCCTGTTTTTTGGAGAAGCTAACCTCAAGGCTCAGAGGTTGACTAAGGCCCAAGTTGATAATCAGTGTACTCTCCTGACCTGGCTACAAGTATTGGTTCAGAAATGCATGAGAAATTCTTTCCAGGGAATGGAAGAGAAGAAAGTTGGCTAAACCTAGCCTAGCAATGAGGGAGTAACCAATCAACTTCTGATTTGACATCAGGCTCAGTCCATGAGATTGAACCCATACACAATTCTACTTGGGTGACCAAAAACCTGAGACTAGATAGCCCAGGGACATAGGAGAAAAATCAAATACTACTGTCCTAAAAACAAACAAACAAGCAAACAACAACAACAACAAAAACCCATATTAATAAAATGACCCCTAATGACATTCTACTATGCTCATAGATCAATGCCTTTGCTCAGCCATCAACAGAGGAGCTTTCTCCGTAACAGATGGGAACAAATACAGAGACCCAACAGCCAGACACTATGCAAACAGTGAGAGACCTTGAAACACGCAGGGGATGTCTCCACCTAAAGGGGATGTCTCCACCAAACCTCTCCCATCAGGGCTCAGGGACCCTGCAGAAGAATAGGTAGAGTGTGAGAGCCAGAGAGGATGGACAATACCCAGAAAACAAGGCCCTGTAAATCAACATAACCAAAGCTCATAGGAACTCACAGAGACCGAGCAGCATGCACAGGGCCTGCCCGGGTCTGCACCAGGCCCACTGCATTCACATTATGGCTTCCAGTTAGTGTTTTTAAGGGATCCCTGCATGTGAGAATGAGGGAGTCTTTGCTTCTTGTGCCTTCCCATGGTCTCTTTCCTTCTGTTTGTTGGTTTTGTTCAATCCTGATGTGTTAGTTTTGTTTTATCTTATTATATTTCATTTTATTAAAAACAGTTTTGGTACTTTCTAATTAATAAAGAATCTGAGAACCATTTTATTAATTAACAAGGATTTCAAGAGCACAACTTAACCCATCACTCCTTTTTTTCCTCTGCATTTTTCTTCCAGCTCTTGGTGATCTTTGCATTTGGACCCAATCTGCATGAAGTCACTTGTGAAAGCAAAGCTGTTTCTTTCAAAGGATCTAATCTTTTCATTGGAACAAGCGAAGCTAAATTGAGTAAATATAACATTCTACCACCAGTACTAAATAAGATAATTTGCAGAAGTGTTTTGTAAGGCAGAAGTGTAACCCGTGTAATGTTGGAATTAGCAAGTAGTGCCGTCAAAGAAAGGGAATGCTCATGAGGGTTAGTGCTCCGTAGTTCAGAGGACAGAGTACACTGGGACTCTACTGTCACTGAATTATTTCAGCATTTTACATCATCTATCCAACCTCCTTAGTTCATTTGTTCTTATGAAATAAATATCTCTTGGGAAGAAAAATCTAGCAATGACAATGGTTCACTATTCTGTCAAAACTTCCATAAATGGCTCTCGGACACTTTGCTTGAATATGGACTTGCACATGTGTGTTCCCATTAGTATTTGGGAACCCTCCTAATGCCGTGAAACAAAGGACACAGCCGTGGGTAAAGACGAGGCTGTCGAAACAGAGTGGAGAAAGCTGACAGGTGCGGGTCTACATGTGACTAACCGCAGTCAGCCAGTGAGCTCATCCTGCCTTGCTCTTTGGATCCGAAAGATCGTCGTCACCTTCAGCACTCATTAGCTTATTTAAATGGGCTTTTTTCTCTCCTGCAATCAAGTGCACCATGAATTGGGGTGTGCGTGTGGGGTGTTTGTGGTTGAAAGTACAATTGATTTTCATTCCACATTTTTGCCGGCTAGTTTTATGTCAAATTGATACAAGCTAGTCTTCTGAGAAGAGGGAGCCTCAGTTAAGAAAATGCCTCCATAAGATCAGGTTATAAGCAGGCCTGTAGGACATTTTCTTAATTAGTGGTTAATGAGGGAGGACCCAGCTTATTGTGAGTGGTGCCATCCCTTGGGCTGGTGGTCCTAGGTTCTATAAGAAAGCAGGGTGAGCAAGTCACAAGGAGCAAGCCAGTAAACAGCACCCTGCCATGGCATCTGCATCAGCTCCTGCCTCCAGGTTCCTGCCCTGCTTGAGTTCCTGACCTAATTTCCTTCAGTGGAAGACTGCAATATGGAAGTGTAAGCCAAACAAACCCTTTCCTCCCTAATCTGCTTTGGTCATGGTGTTTCATCACAGCAGTAGTAACCCTAAGACGAGCTGACATGCAGAGTCTTCTTTCACAACAATCCCAAATGACTTTGATCAGAGCCAACAAGAAAAGCAACATTTTAGAAAGCAAAACCAAAGCAGCTGAGTTTGTAAAAAACAATTAAGTTCAGATTGGGGTGTGTGTGTGTGTGTGTGTGTGTGTGTGTGTGTGTGTGTGTGTATCTGTGTGTGTTTGCATATGTTAAACTCTCCTTATGTCCTACGATTACAAGTAACTAAACAATTAAGTTCAGATTGGGGTGTGTGTGTGTGTGTGTGTGTGTGTGTGTGTGTGTGTGTATCTGTGTGTGTTTGCATATGTTTAAACTCTCCTTATGTCCTACGATTACAAGTAACTAAATGAGCCAGGAGTATGACAAAATGCAGCTGAACATAATGCAAGCTTAGGCTTTTAAAGTAGGAGAAAGGCATCAGGGTTCTCCCCTTGGGTCAGACTCTGGAGGGACCATTCTAATGGCCCTTTCTGTGTCCTGCAGGCACAGACTGGAGTGGGCTCACACACAGAGAACAACTCATGTGCTGGAATAAGATGGAATTTTAAGGCTCTTGAGAATTCGATTCCTACATTGAAGTTTCTGTAGGTCTGATTTGTGTTACACTTGGATATTAAAAGATAGCATTATACATGTCCCACAAACACATCCCATGGCTAGGACAGTTCAACTGACACACTCCAGCCATGCAGTTGGTTAATGGTAGAATTTGCTCTGCAAGTAGCTTCAAGACCCATACATTTAAGGATCTGGGTAGACTGTGTCTGGAGGACAGTAACAGGTATGCCTAAAGCAAAGAAAATTATATGCACTCGGCTCATGACTGAAGCAGAGAACCATGTGAGGGCAACCAGGCTTAGTACCACTCCTATATAAAACTATCAGCATGCCGCTGCAGTTGGCTCAGGAGAAAGCGTGGAGTTGGAGGGGCCATTTCTCTTCGTTCAGAATGTGAAGAGCCATCTAAAGAGGGTCTAAGTTGCTCAAGATGTAGTGGTGAGGGAAGAGGAACATCATGGGATTGTTCCTCTGCTCCCACTCTTTCTCTTCTCATTAGGAGCCAGGGTTTACAGCTCTGCACAGGTTTCCCCTCGGTCACTGCTGCCCCAACCCTCGGCAAGAGGGGAAGACTTCTACTTCTCAGCGCACAGAATAATGTAATCTGATCGTTGCAAGGTTTTATGACGAGAATGTCAATCAACACAGTGTAGAGAAGACGACCTCAGCCTACCCTGTGCTTATCACAGTGTGGGCTGCTGTGTCATGGTTACAGGTTCAAGTCCCTGCTGAAAGTGAATGGCAGAGAACAAGGAAGAGGCCAGCAGGTGCGATCTACCACCACAGAGGCAGAGTACCAAGGTCAATGCTGGGATTTGTAAGGTGCTTAGGAGAACTAAAGTCTCATTATCTATTGAAACAAGTGAAGCGGTGATGGGAAAACGTATTACTCCAAACTGGGGGGATCTAACCTGTGATTTTAAAGAAATGGAAGTGACCTTCAGGCAAAACTGCCAAGATGGTGACTAACAGTTGCCTTGAGGCAGTTGTGTGTGGGAGGCAGAGGGCAGAGCATTCTTGATTTTGATTTTAAACACTCGGGGTTATTTTCTTATTAACTATGAGCACTCAGTGCTTTCAGTAGAAGTGCGCGTGTGTGCATGTCTGTATAGCACATACGGTTCTGGCTAGTGTTCTGAGTGATGCCAAATGATTTTTCCAACCATGGCTAGAGTCTCCACAAACAGCCTACAGATGTGCACCAATTTAGAATGGGATGGACTTCTACCCAGAGGCTAGGACATTTCTATGAGAAACCCTGCTGCCTTTGGGTGCCCCTTCTCAAATTGTCCTGGACACTCAAGCTCCCCCTCTGCCTCACTCTTAATCTTCCTGGCATGGACCCAAGAGCTTTTTGTTTCAGCAACTGTTCTCAGGTTTCCTCTTTTAAAGCCATGGGTTCTTTCAAAATATTACAATATGAGTTTTCTGCTATATAAAGAATTTTATATATATATAAAGAATTTATATATAAAGACTCTATATACATATATATGTATGTGTGTGTGTGTGTATATATATATACATATATATAATTTGATTTTTTTTCCCCTGTGGTCTGATTTTATTCCCAAAGAAATATCATGCTTGACTTAAAAACTCTTTGTCAGAGCCATTTGGGTAAGGGTACTTGCTGCCAAGCCTGAGAACCTGAGTCTGATCCTCCAAGCCCACATGGTAGAAGAAGAGAACCAACTCTTATGCCCATGTGTGTGTGTGTGTGTGTGTGTGTGTGTGTGTGTGTGTGTGTGTGTGTGCACATATACAGTAAATGGATTCATCGATTAACTTTAAAACCCCATACCCTTTGTCAGTTCTGGTACTAGATCAGGGGAGAATGACCTTCTCTCTACTCATGAGAAGCATCCTATTCTAAGTATTCAGTGTTTTTCTCTAGGCATCTTAATATTGCAAACCACAGAAAAAGAAAACGGATTTTCCTTTTCGCTCCACAGAGGCCCGGACGCACCCTCCCTACTGGTGACAATGTCAGAACATTGTGTCTTCAGACCCACCTTCAGGAAGCAGCTTCCCCTTGTGTTGAATGAGTCACAAATCAGCCCTTCCCATTTAACTTTCAGAATAGTGGTTTTCGCTGCTCTAGCCAGATTGGAGGTGCATGTTTATGCAATAGTATGTTTTCTGCACCCAGCTCCCTTCAGGGTGGAGGGTCTGTGGTGCTGGGAGTTGCAGAACAAAATTCCTCCTTCCTTGGGTCTGGAACACCAGCCCCACCCAACAGCAGCCTTGCTCATGGTGGGGCGGTTCCAAGGCTGGGGCCTTTTGGCAGCTTTGCCCATGCAGGCAGTCAACTTAGAAGAGCAGCTTTTGGCTTAGCTTCAAGGAGAGTGAGGTCTTTGTTGTGCTCAGATGGAAACTGGCTGTGTTCTTTGATAGGTGTTAGGGCTTTAAGGGAAGAAGACAGTGGCATTAAATTTGCAACAGTTTGCAAAACTCTTCAGATCCATAGACACAGCACTATGTCTGCTGGAAGATGGTTCTTGGACAAGGAGTGTGGTGATTTCACATGACATTGCTTCCACGTTGTTCCCTCATATTTACTTACTTCCTGAAAGTTTGAGCAGGTTCATTAGAAAAGGCCTAACCCCAGGCGGATCGTTTTCAGACCCTTGGTACTTTAGATATTGTCTGGAATTTGGAGACTTTTTCTTGGTAACATCTGTCTAACACACACACACACACACACACACACACACACACACACACACACACACACTATATGTCCCAAGCATACACACACAATCTTTTCAGCTCTGGGAAATGAATTTCCACACATCGTCATGAAGAAATGCTAGATACCATTTTGGGGTGGTTTGGCAAAAGGAATCCCACTTTAGGGAATTATAAAGAGAGATATGAAGTACATTGTTTTATTCTTAGGTTTGATCTACAGACGTTCAAATTGTTACTGTTAGTGATTTCCATGGGTCTTTTGAAGACTCCACCTAGCCTTCACTTTTTTCCCCACAAGGGAATTTGGTATTTCTCCCTCTGCAGCTGACTTTTCTGTTACTCTGCCTCTCACATCTGCCTCCAGCTAGGACTACGCCTAACACGTTGCTGCCACATTTCAAAACAGAATCCTGTGTGTGCCTGAAAACACAGACACAGTGAGCTCCCTGCACAGTCTGTGGATGGATGTTATACAGCGGTACCAGCTCTCACCGGAAAACCATACCGTGCAGCACACGGACCTCATGTGTGTCTCCCGGAGAGACTCGTCTCTCGGCTATTCCACTGATAACCCACAGTTATCACCCAGACTGCTTCTGGGTGTGTTTGTTGCTCCCTAGTAGCCCCTAGCTAGGCCCTGGTACATTTTAAACACTGGAAAATGGACAAAGGGACAATGCCAAGACCGCCATTGTCTATTGTTCTAGAATGTTTATGAATGGAGACAAAGTCTTTGTCATGCACATCACTTACTGTATGGCATTTGATACACTGATCTTCTGAAGATCAGAGGTCAACAGCTAGTTCCCCTACGCCTAAGGACAAGATTTGCTAAGCCCCTCATAGCTTATCCAGGGTTTATATACTGTCAGTTCTTTGCCCATCATCTGTCTTTCCCATAGTTATAGTCTCTTAATTTGTCATTACCAATCTTCTGGGGACATAAAAATGAAATAACAAAGCTTATGAGAATGATTGGTAAAGCAATGTGTAAAACTTCAACTCAAGGTCTTTTCTACCAGTTTGGGACTCTATTGTGTCTATTTTCCTCCTTGGAAGCCACTGTCTCCCTTTCGTTTCTGTAGATCACCTCTTTCCAGATTGGCTGCTGGGTCAGAGGGCTGCAACTTACGTTTTAGAATACCACAGAGGTGCTTAAGAGCCACAGTAGTAAGAACCAAGAGCAGAGAAGCTCCACCTCTCGCCCCTCAGTGAACCAGCTATGGATCTGCATAATATTAGACTTTCAAAACAAAGTTCAAACTAGGTCTGGCAAGATGGCTCAATGAGTTAAGACACTTTATGCAGAGGACACACAAGGTGGAAAAGAGAATCAATTCCCATAAATGGTTCTTTGACTTCTAGATGCATGTACATAGATACATAGATACATACATACGTACAATAAATATATATAACGAAAGGATTGATATTATAAAACAATGGTTTCAAAGTCTAGTTCTCCGTGAATGAGACTATGACATAGTTAGATTACATAGGGGTAAGCATGTCACACAGACAGAAGCTGCTGAGCTGAGCTCCTCTGCAGACAAATCGAGTGGATGCACCACCACCCAAAACCCATAGGCCTAGGCATCTGGGCGATGATGAGGGCTTACAGAGTAGTACTAGTTGGTCTTAAAAGTTTGAGTTAACTAGTCTTTGGGGATTTTGCTGAATGACTTTTTCCTTAATATTAAACCCCTATGAATTTCAAGGAAAATTTAATCCATATGTTTCTGATTCGATTACTCTTAACTCATTAAGTGCTTTAAAAAGCTATTTGAAATTTGAGAAGTCTTTCTTTATGGGCTTTAGTGATCCTTTGTTCTCTGAATTAGGAAGGAGAGTTCTGCCAAGAGTTAATGGTATTTGAACCTCAGTCTGCTTAAGGGGATTCTACACTCAGCAAAGCGTCCAGCGTCCTGTCCCAGCCAATGCCTCTCGAGCTCCGTTGTATCCGCCCTGTGCCCCCTCCTTCCGTGTGGTGAGTGACACCGAGGAATTTATTCTACTCGCATGGCAATGATTTTTGCATGCCAAATAGCCATTACGATTTTAAAAAAAGAAAAGTAACACCTGAGAGTGGAATATGAGTCAAGCTATGACTTCCTTCTGCCGAGAGTGTGAGAGTGCATTAAATGCAAAGCTGATGTTTTGAGAAATAAATGTTATGATTCCTCAATTCTCTTCTCTCCCCTCATCTCATTCTCTGACCTCCTCTCCTTTCTTCTTCTCTTGGAGTGACACAGGGTCTCACTCTGTAGCCTGGGCTGGCCCGGAACTCACCACCATCGTGCCTCTACCTCAGTAAGGCTCATGTGATACCATGACTGTATACTGTTTTTAAATTAAGCTGTTTCTTATATAGGTCAGAATACAAGGACAGCTCGATTTTTAACTCTCAATATCTAGCATCCAAGATTTGAATGAGGGATGTGAAGCATTCTGTGCTTCGAGGAACAAGAAGCATTTGGTGATGCTATTTGCAGAGTTTCTCAGTACAGGCTCTAGGAATGGTTGTGTGCAGAAAGCACAGACACGCTGGAGGTTGCGGATGGTTTCTGTATTACAAATGACGCAGATTTGTCTGTCGTAACCGAAGACCTGGAGAGTCAGAGATAGCAGTGGTTCCTGATGTTGAGGATGAGACCTCAGAGCACAGTGCTGCTCAAACAACTCTGGATGTGTGGTCTCTAAGCTTAAGAGCCTGGTTGCTGTTCTTTCCAGAAACTGAGTTAGGTAATGACCCATATAGAGAAAGAAAATAATCTTTCGGGGACTGGAAAGTTACAGAG